>CABFVX010005154.1:8556-28657 GCA_902151425.1 Timema shepardi | reverse complement strand
TTCAACAATCCATTTTTTTTTTAAATCTAAATTGTTCATGTTCTTTTTTAGTTTTAAGTTCACCCAGTGGTCTCGAGGTTGAGATTCATTGTGCCACTGAGTCTATAGCCGAGGTAAATGTATGGTTCTTTTTGATTATTATTTTCCCCTTAGATACCAGGGGTGGCGCCCAACAAAAACACGAATTATATAGATAAAAGAAATTTTTTTTTCTTTTAAAACTATCTTATTTTATTTTATTTTATTAAAAAAATATATTATATTATATTATTTTTTATTACACCAAGGACCAAGTCCTTGGCCATTTCCAGATCGATTTTCTAAATATCCTAGACAACACACATTTAAATATAATTGTATTTAATAATAAATATGAATTACTAATTATTTCTAGTGATTAAACTTTAAAATGTAATAGCTAGATTATTTTAATTTTATTTTACCAACTGAAAGTACTAGTCATTAGTTTTAAAATTAATCGGTACAAGTACAGTCTAATTTTCCTAAGCATGATATTATTAGGCTTGGCATGTAGAGCTGTATTTACCCTTATCACTACACATGAATGATAAATTGGACTTATTTAAGGGTATTTATATAGATATAGTTTAAGCGAATAAGTGATTCAAATTTGAATACTGTATTTTTCAGTAGGCAAACAATGAATGATTGAAAGTATATATTTGAGCAAGAATAAAATATAACTTCCTGGCTAAATGAGAGCTATTTTTCGGAATTTTAGCATGTTTAACACATTATGAAATATAGCCCACACACACCATTAAACTTAAATCAAATAAATTTACTTTACATCCATTACTGTTTCCATCCTGTGGCCCATGCCATTTTTTATTCAAGCCGTATATTTTCCACCGCCAACTTGCAAGGCTTGTTGTAGCTTCATATAGCTTATAATCTAGCTTAAGACTAGGACAGGTGCAACATCCAGTCCCCAGCTGGTAAAGCATCACTTTGAAAGTGTAAATATACATTTCACAAATGACAATTATTTGGCCAAACTGAGAATCGAACACAGGACCCTTAGCTCATTAGACAGACATGCTAACGACAAAGTCAAGGTGTCGGAAGATAAAACAAATTAAGATGACTTAATAACTTATATACTTTCTTACCCACTTCGGTGGTCGAATGGTCACCTCTAAGGCGTCACGCTTGCAATCGCCTGGATAACCGATAACGTAGAGATCGGGCTTCGAATCCCGG
Source organism: Timema shepardi (assembly GCA_902151425.1). Lineage (NCBI taxonomy): Eukaryota > Metazoa > Arthropoda > Insecta > Phasmatodea > Timematidae > Timema > Timema shepardi. The sequence continues at coordinate 27,433 of CABFVX010005154.1, read as the reverse complement.
GTGAGTGTATTGATGAGTTCTTCTTTTAAATTACACTCTCTCTACGCAAATTCGGGTATAGTTGATCTAAATTAAACCTTTGTAATCCCTGGCACATATGCCTGTATCCTAAACGGTTAATACGATGTGGTGCTGTTTGTTGTTTTGGCATCGCTTCTTACTAGACCTAGCGCTTCAGGTTGTTCGCACATGTACTAATTAATATAATGAGTTAGGGATGATGAAGGTTGAATTAGAGGAAGTTTACCCGCATTTACATGGAAGGACAGTGGACAATCATTCAGGAACAACCACCCTAAGTACAACCGACTGGGATTCTAACCCCAATCTCCCTATCAATGGCAGTCAAAACTTTTGCGGTAGTGATGCCATAGACCATGTGTCCACCGAAGAAGGTAAGACTTCGTTTTAAAAATGTACTTCCTTTAAATTTAAATGTTTGTGGTAATGTTATCTCACTTCGTGAGATATCATTATTTGGCACCTATTTGTGCACTTGTATAGTCAGAGAAAACATTTTTATAAAGTGGGTACAAATTGTATAAATCCTAAAAACAAGTGTACATGTCGATACAATAAATATATCATAGGCACCACAAAAATTTATTTGGGCACATTTCTAATGTGCAAGGTGACCTGGTGGTCTAGGGTTAAGGTGTTTGATCTCTGTGCGGGGAGTCCGGGGATCAATCTTCGGTCCCGGCACAGATTTATCTGATAGACCAACCCTTCCTTCACATCTGAAAAGACGTGTATTAATCACAACTTGTGAATGTGGGGAATGCCAGGCCTCCACCGTGGTTCAGATTCCACGTTAAACTGTAGGTCCTCCATTTCATCTCATAATCACCCTACCATTACATATTAGCGTGAGTATAACCCGAACGGATAGTAAGACGCGGTGCTAATAATAATAATAATAATAATAATAATAATAATAATAATAATAATAATAATAATCTAATTTATATGATTAATTAAACCCACATGATTTATATTTTTTTAAAAATTGAGAGCCGTTTTTAAGAATATTGCCTTTTTTATTTTTAAGATTTTGGGTGATAAACCTTTTTTTAATTTATTGCAATCCTATTTACGAAGTATCAATTTACATGTAAAAAAACGTGAGAAATTTTGATAGAATTGCTTAGCTCTTTAAATTCGTAAAGAATTTCACAGAAAAACTCACAATCAAACATAAAATAATAATACTTTGCACCACGTCTTACTACCCGTTTGGGCTATACGCTTATGTACTAATTACGCTAATCCGTTAGGTATTGGGGAAAGTTGAGTATAGAGGAAGTGAGATTCCATTTTCGTGGAGGGAGAGTGGAAAACCATTTAGGAAAACCACCCCTAGTTCAACCTACCGAGATTCAAAACTTGATCTCCCCGTTCTCGGCAGTCTAGCTCAACATAAACCTAGCGCGTTAGCTAATTACATCACCGAGGTGGGTATCGGTTATATTAAAAAATAGTATTTGAAAAATAATCTTTTAGAATACTAGGATTCTTAATACTACTCCTTCAATAAAAAATTTTAAGTTAATTTTTTCCTTGATTTTACAAGAGAAGAGCTAAACTTGGTACTTTTTTTAAGGTAGTTTTTGTCTACACATTCAATTTCTGAGATGAAAGTATGCTTTCTTCAAGGCTTCATTATTAATTATTTACTTTCTCACTCTATGTGATAAACAATACCGATGCAAATTTTATAATTTTGTTAATTAAAATTTAAAAAAGGAAAACAAAGCTATATGAAAAAGGTCGTCGAGTTTACTGTAGATTTGTTATGCCCGGCTTCACACACAAAAAAAGTAAAGGCTAACATTAATACTATGCTAATTTATTCACAAATAAAAGCAATTATCTATGAAAGTACGAATGATGTTTTTATTTAACTGGAATATAGGAACAAGCTACCAAAATTACTTACTAAACTTATGTATCGCATTTACTCAGAAAACAAAGTATTATTTATTTATATTACTATTAATACTGTACTATTATACTGTAATAATCATTATTATATGATGTATTAAATAGCAAAACTATTATATTTGTTAGTTATGGATATAGCCACATCTAGATATAAAGTTCTTTAAATTTAAAAATGACACCTGGAAATGGGAATAGAACCCGGGACTCTTGGCATACTAAGCCAACTTGAGCATTTTAACCGTTTCTGGAGTATTTCCACCAAAGTACAAAATTAAAATTATTATTCAAACCAATATTAATGTTCATATAATAGTATATAGATATATAAACTATTTTTATACACTTATACCTTTATATAATTAACTATATAGTATATATTCTAAAATAGTACGAAATATGTGTATTTGTGCTGGTTTATAATTAGTTATAATAGGAAACATAGATACATTTTATAGCTAGTACACATATTAAACAGGCTATTAATGGTTTTAATATATAAAGTAGTGATAAAGATGTTTGTATTACTGATAATATATCCACATTTGCAAGGATATTGGTTGGGGAAATTATGGATACAAATTACGTATGGAAAAACCACTCGTTGTTCATCCTTCCAAGATTCGAATACATATCCTTCATTAATGTCCAAGGGCAGCGTGAACCCATTACTAGAGACTTAAGAAAAATATTTAACTAAGTGGTAAATAAAAAGTTAAGGTAAAACACATACTACATACATTTCTAAGACGATTATATTTCAGTCATGGGGTCTTATTTTCAAACCCTACTAAGGGCAGCCCCCCTTGTCAACCTTATTCCCTCCCCTCTACTCATCCTCTGACGTCACAGTAGGACACATACCGGGCGTATTGATCCGTGTCGAAAAATAGGCCCCTCCTGACCTCCGCCAACAGTAGGCCGACCAGACCTTACAGCACTCTTGGGCAGGTGACGTCACAATCTAGTTCACTCGCTTTTCTTGAATATTCATGAGCGAGAGAGAGAGAAAACTGAAAGCGCACCCAGAACAACCTTTTCTTTTTTCGCCAAAGGCCTGCTTGTTTTTTTTATATATATTTCAGAATATTACAACATCCTAGTGAAAGGGGAAAAAAATATAAATTCTCTCTTGGACCTTTTTCATTATCTCTGGAGTTTTTCAAAGTTTAATGTTTACTTTACTTACCAGCCTTACTTTTATTTATTTTCTTCTACGTTTGCTCTTTTCAACAGTCACTCGCCTTATTTTGTTCTCTCTGCACGCGCTCTTCTGCAAACACTTGTCTAAGCACAGTTTTAAAAATAGCTCTTTAATAAAGGCTCTTATATTACTATCATCAATACTCTCATTCAAACACTGAAGTTTTCAGCTCTTTATTGTCAGCGATAAAACTGTCACAAATGTAAATCTTCAAGTTAAACGCACACCTTCTAAAAGTCAGTAGTTTAAATTAATAAGAATAAATTATTTGATTTGATCAATCGATTCAGCTCAATGCTTGACTCTAATTCAGACTAACCATGGCGAGGGCTAAACAGTCGAAGTCATTAGATTCCATTTGAATTTGGGTAAAGTATACGAGGAGATCAGAGTTATAAGCCCGGCTGCTTACACTGGTAGTATTTTCCCATTCTGTCTCAATGCTAATGCAGGTACGGTTTCTATAAACTTCCCTCATCACCCTCATCTCTTTAATTAATGACGTTATGTGTGCCTAGTATGACTGGATAGTGTGATGTGGTGAAAATAAAATGTTATTAAGCCTTGTATTGAGCGCGCAACTGAATAAAACGTATATTATTATATTGAATGATTTAACGAAAGAGTATGGTCTTGAAAATTAGGTTATATGCTTACGTAATAACATAACCAGTAAACATCTAACATATTTACAAATAGTTGTACTATATTTCTAATAGAACGGGAATGTAGGAACAATCTTAAAAAAGAATAGTGTTTTTGAAAAAACAACTTTAGGTGGAAGTGTATTTAATGCGAGATAAGGACAGTGTTTTTATAGATCACCTGACTTGACGTATTAATGCGTGAAAGTAGATCTAGTATCATTTTAAAAACGTCTGATCCCTCCAATGAAAATTGAGGTACATATACAAATATTGCAGGCCCCTCGTGGGGAAGTAACTCGGTACCGAATGACACAAAAATAGAACTACAAGGGTTCCCTTACTGGAAGAGCAATAGTCCTGAGGGAAGGGGGGACTCTTACCCCCTCACTATCCGTATTTTTTTCCAAGTAGCCAGGAAAAATACATCAATAAATGAACATTTAAAGACAGAAGATTACTGGGCTTTCAACCCAAGTGAAATTAATAAAACTGCCAACATGGTAGATATAAAAAATATATAATTCTTAATACTTCTAAAAACACCCCCTTCACTTTTGGTAGTGAAACAAATATTTATAAAATTTTCTTTATTTGTCAGCTTTATTGTTTATTGTTACTAGCAGATCGTTTCAATGCCAAAGTTATTTTCAATATGTCCTGGTGTAATTTCTTATTTGGATTAAAATATGTGAAATCGACTACAAATAATTGTTTGAAGTAACGTTTTCTCTATGGAGAATACTATAGAACCTAAGCAAACAAACAAAAAACTGAATAAAGAGGTTGATAATAAAATATTTTAATTTAGATCATATTTATTATATAAAATATGGAAATTATGTCTTTCAAAATCTCTTATATAAATAATACATTACTCTTTAGTGCATTGGTAAGCAATGTCAGTTTTAAAAATACGTTTCAGATTAATGTTTAATTCAATCAAATGTGATAATAAAGTTAATCTTGTGATCTTGTGATGTCTCAATAATTTGAAATAATTAAAACCTCTTCAGAAGATGATGCTCGTGCCACAGAGGCCAGTACAAGTGGTATGCGCAATTGCAAAAATTAAAAGGTTATTAATTTTTCAATAACATAAGGAAGAGGAGAAAAACTAAACAAGAAGGTAAAACTGTCGTATACTATGTTTATTTTCTGAATCTAAAGCGAAAAAAGTGGGGTTGTATCCATTTGACAGGTTGAAGAAGATTGATAGATCACCCTTGGCTTCGTATATTCACCCTGGTATGGGATCCATTACAAGTAACTGCATATATAAACGTGACTAGGTATGTAACTTAATATCGGCCAAATCATGTGGCTATATATGTGTCAGATCCAATCAATCAATCAATCAATCACGCAAAAACTAGTCCTGTGAATAGAATTCGCTTTGCTCGTCCCCCAATGAGTTTTCTTTGCAAGTGGATGTAAACTAATGTAATTCCAGAGCCGTTTTTTGATAGGTCTTACCGTTTAGCCACAAGAGACTTCCAAAGAAAGGTCTGCACCGACTTATAAAGTTCCCCCGACATTTTTAATTTTTATCGGCGGTAAAAAAAATTACCTTTTAGGAATTTTCTTGTAGGTTCAGGCTTGAAGCTATAAGTTTACCAAATTTCGAGTTTGTAGCTCATCTGGAAGTTGGTAAACATTAATGTCAGTGAGTGAGTCAGCCATGTGACTTTATAGTAATATAACTACCCACACAGCCAACCCTCCAAGAGAGAACTCTAACACCTTCAAAAAAGTATTAATAACCCTCCCCCACACACACACACACACACAGCTTTTATCTGTGTGTTTTGGATACGCATCAAAAAGTGCCAATTCCCTACAAGACTTGATGTTTGTCCTTCACGCCTGGTTTGTGACATGTGTCAATATTGACCGGCTTTGTGGATATCTCATGAATAAAATGACCGGTCCAGCTACCAAATGCTACAGTAGATCATAAACTGTTGCGACATCAAAACGATGAACAAGTTTTTTGTTTTAGATTTATTCATGACTAAATATGCAAACACACTCCAAACGTCATTTGTGTGTTTTGTTTGCATTACGTTTAGTGAGCAAAGCTAGGAATTGTCACAACAGTAATTATCAACCGTACTAATTTATTATTAATGACTGGCAATGGAATATGTGAGATGGGGAATTTGAATATCATATGAAAGACATGGATTCGATCCCTTACAGTAATTTATATGTATTCTTCACCGAATTTCCAATCTTCTTTCAAGCTTAATTTGGGAAATGTTCTTAGAATATATATATATAAAATTTCCCTTTGGGGTAGTATATCTTAAGACATCCACGGAAATCAGAATATATATATATATTACTAGTATTTATTATGTGACGTACTGTGCATGTTAAATAATAAGCTCAAGTCACTTCAAAACAAAGTATAATTTTAACCAAATTGAGTTTGTGCTACCATCTGTTAAACAATCAAGAGACTTTTCTAATCCACTTTAGATAATGATTAAAAGAGGTATATGTATTATTTAAATTAATTTTTTCGAAAAGGATTTCCTGGTGTCCCTATGGGGTCTAAGCTATAAAATTCATTGTGTGATTTTCCCCTTTTCCCTTTCGTATCCTTTTAAGAAAGGTATTTAGTTAAAACAGATTATATTTAAGTATGACTGTTATAATAGGCTAGTCCCACAAGTACCACCTTATGAGCCATTGTGTAAGATATTTTTATCAATATATACTTTTATTTAGGACAAAACATATATATATATATATTTATATATACCAGATTTTGATTGATCATTTCAATATCCATTTGCCAATTTATACTAATGAAGTTTGAATGAGTAAGGTACTGTACTTTTAGAAGATATTTTATTCGTAACTCCACGGAGGTATGTTAGTAAAAACCTGGTTAAAATCACCTCAGCACTTCCATCCGGGATTAAATCACTAGCCTCCCTATCATCAGAAAATCGAAAATATGCCTTTGTTCTCGTGTCTAGCGTTGTGAGTCATAGTTCTTATCGACAGAAAGTTCTTTTTTGCTATTTTAATCAACTAGGCCTATCTAAAGTTGCCATAGAATAGCAAATAATTGAAAGAAATTGTCCAAAAAAAATTCTTGTATATTAAAATCAAATTAAAGCTATTCTCCTTGGAAATAAACCTTCTTCTCAACTGAAAAAGCTACATTTGTTCCTTTGGGAAATTATTTCCTATTTTAAACTTCGTACAGATGTCAAAACTTTTCTAAAAGGTTCTTGTTTCTGTCGTAAACTTAATTACATCTAGAGACGAAATAATTGTTTGGTTTACTTAACAGTTAAATATAAACCACATGGTTTTAGTATCGTTGAATATAGGAAGTTTTCTTGGCTTGTTTTGCTAAAACAAAACTGTTTTACTCAAATCGGTAGTTGCGAAGACAAATCCTTCCTTTGATATGTATTTTGTACATGGATCCCCATACCCCCTCTATGCAAATGCTGGCTAAGCCTACTTATATCAATTTTACAATTCTCCTTTATACCCCATTAGTGTAAGAACATGATAGCTTGGATGGGTAGATACTAGAAAGAAACAAAGCAAGGGGAGAGTAATAATAATAATGATAACACTATTTTGACAGGCGTTAACACTTCAATAAGCTCTTAGTTTACAGTTTGAAATACAATTTTTAAGTAATTACATATTTTATCAAAGGCTACATTTTGTCCTTCCCATTAGTGGGTATACTATTTAAGGCTTCAGTCTCGCCTGGTCTAGTTTCCCGGTAGCTAGAGACTGGGGCTCATATTTGGGCTAGGTGTAATGAGTTGAGTTCACCAAAATAGTTTTCCCCGTTCCCACAATTCTATAAGTATTTTTTTATTTAATGAAACATGTATTTTTTTATCTTTATTTGTATTTATTTTTAAATTTGGTTATTTAACGTGCACTTTCTTAACCGACTGTATGTATCAACCCACCACTTATAAACTAACTTAAATCTGGAATAGACACAACATCTCGTACCTCGGCCAGGACTCTGATACCGTGAAACTGAAACCCACATTTAACACAAAATATTTTTTTCTTCCACACTGGGAATTGAGCCTGGGACCCTAAGATCTCTAGACAGACACGTTACCAACTTAGATGCAGATCTAGACTAATTAGTTCATTATACATCTAAATAATGTACTGTACATAATGTAATTGATATATTTATTATATATGAAATTAATATAAATGTGAAATAAATATGTAGGCTATACACATTAAAAACCAATTACCTACCCGCTTCGGTGGCCACATGTTCTTAGGCACAACTCTCGCAATAGACTAAACTGACCATGACGAGAAGATAAGTGTTCGAGCCTGGTCAGGTGTACTGGGAGTGGTTCTTCTTAAATAGTATTTTACTCACCCTCCATACAAATGGGGGTACACTCCTTCTAAATTCAATATTCACAATTCCTAGAACATTTGTATAATTGGTACATATGCGTATAAGCCAAACGGGTAGTAAAACGCGGTGCTAGATTAAATTAAATAAATGAAAAAAATTAGGAAAATATATTCAAGCTGTTCAGGTATGGGAAACAAGTAATTATTTGAAGAAAAAAAGGTAAGCAAAGGCTAATCAAAAAATACAAATATAATCATAATCTTACTAATATTATGATAGTTCATATTCCTACAGTCACTAAATAGGTTAAAATAATGGAACGGGGTGCACGAAACATTCATAGTACGTAGAAAAACTATGTTTTTGGAAAACTTATCATGCAAAATAATATGCCAAATTAAACTCAATAGTTGATGAAAAAATATATTTAAAAACTATTAAATTGTCCATACAGTGCAAATAAGCAGGAGGAGTTTCTCCAAATTAATGTTCAACTCAATCATTATTTCTTCCTCCAGAGTGATATTATCTTCAACTAAATCATTATTTCTTCCTCCAGAGTGATGTTATCTTCAACTAAATCATTATTTCTTTCTCCAGAGTGATGTTATCTTAAACTAAATCATTATTTCTTCCTCCAGAGTGATGTTATCTTCAACTAAATCATTATTTCTTTCTCCAGAATTATGTTATCTTCAACTAAATCATTATTTATTCCTCCAGAGTGATGTTATCTTCAACTAAATCATTATTTCTTTCTCCAGAGTGATGTTATCTTCAACTAAATCATTATTTCTTCCTCCAGAGTGATGTTATCTTCAACTCAATCATTATTTCTTCCTCCAGAATGATATGACCAAAAGATAATACTGCATCCTCGTATTTAAAATTCTTAGCTTGTGTTAATTGTTTAATGAAGATAATTAATATAGAATATGATAATATAACAAACTACTCTATATTTTATTGATACTCATCAAAACAGTTAGTTGATTTTGTACATCTTCATAGGAGGTGCCTTTTAAAAACTACGATTTTTTTTTTTTGCAAATGATTATAGAACTTTACTTATTATTATTATTATAATTTCTATTTCATAGGTGGTGACCATATATATTTAAAAGTGATGTCTGCAGAATTACCTGAAGTATGATTGCGTGAGAGTAGTTATATCAACTTTTCTAGCTGTCAGATTGGTTAAGTACAGTTAGACCCTTGTAGCACAACACTGTTCTGACCCACGCTGCCAATATTGATCATCCAATGTCAGAGCACGGGCCTAACAATTACCACTATTGGACACATAAATATTAGTGAGGGAATCCCCTGCGGTGCTCCCAACACGACTATGTGGTCCAGCTCTAATGAAATTGTTAGGAAAAGTTGAGGGAGGGTTTTTTTTACTGACCTTCGCTATTGAAACATTGTGGGTCGCGCACCTACGTGTTTTTGTATTATAACCTCGGTAACGAACCATTTTATTGGATCCCTTTTATCTATATAAAAAATGTTAGCTGACCTTTGCTTTTATGTAAAACTCTAACCTCTGTAACTAAACACTTTGTGAATAACTATGAAATGTTAATTGAGCTGCTGTGTTCCATACTTTGACTTTGATATTTGTTTGAATAAAACATTCTGAGTAAATTAAAACGTGGGCCAAATAATTTACTTAGATTTTACACATATTACTCGCATCGGTGGTCGCATGGTCTACTGCATCACACTCGTGTTAGACTTTATTGCCATTGATGGGAGATGGGGGATCAAATACCGTTCAGGAGTATTTAGGGTGTTTTATCCTAAATAGTTTCACAATCTCCCTTCATGTAGATGCGGGTACATTTCATCTACAGTTATTATTATTCATCCCTATTATATCAGCAAAAGTAATGTATTCGTATAACCCAAATGGCTACTGATAAATAAAGAAAAAGAAAGTTTTTGACATATTTAGAAGCAATTAAGTTAAATTAATATTTATGAATCTATTAAGAACACACGAGGGTGAAAAACTTTTAAAAATAAATACACTCGTTCTGATTTAGAGGTTCGTGTCTTAATCGAGCGTCGAAGTTTTAAAGGTAAATACTCTTCCTAAGACTGTGCCACACGATGTAGGTGGACAGTGGCGTGGTGTGGAATGTTTCTAGAGTAGGTTGAACTAGTGCGCCTCTATATTATTCAATCATTCAGTAGATGTCTCATTGGGCAGGTATCAAATAAAATTAATTCCCACGTATATTTAGTCAAATGATAAACAAAGAGAGGAGAACGTTTTACAGGTACAGTTTAGACAAGCTCTGCTTAGTCTGGCAAACCTCCAAGACACAACACTTGAAGGATCTGACAGTTGAGAAATATAATAAATCTACTTTAATCTACCAATAGGTCTTCAGGTACCACCTTATACTAAAATTATCATTCCGTTAAATTTATTATAATACTTCAGTTAAGTGTTGTCAATGCTCATGAAGAAATCTAGCAAATTATAGCCTAGCATAATTTCATTAAATATTCATAATCCCCTTTAACTATCTACATAAATATAGGATAATAAATACACCCTGAATATAAATAAAAGGGTATTTTATTATTTTCACGCAGGACAGTTAGAATATCACTATGGTAACTGATCTACTTTTACACTAAATATTGAAAGAATAAAATTTGTCACAAGTCGCTTAGAAATAGTTTTCAGCATAATGACTTCAAAGCATCAACGCTTTTGACCTGATAATATTCTATAATTTTGGTTTAGAAAAAATACACACACAATAATCATACATGCGGTAGTTTAGGTGTACCTTGATATAATTTATTTTACATAGTTATTTTATTTAACATAATTATATATCTATTTCATTGAAATTCACACTGATTACTTACTGATTGTTTACTACACAATAAAAAAAATAACATTTTTTAAACAGAAAGTTGTTATTTTCGCACTTCAATCTTGGTGTAAAATTCTCGATCAACACATTTATTATATTCCGAAAATAAAATTTACACCGGGAGATGGGAATCGAACCCGGGGACTTTCGCTTAGTACGCCAATGCTCTGACCACTGAGCTATCCATGAATCATCCGGTTCTCGAAGGTCATTCTTCACTCATATTTTAAGGCAGATTCTACGATGAACTTACGGAAATCGTCGGATATAAATGTATGATTTTTTAGATCACGAGCTATCAGATAACGCAATCACCTTCGACTCGGTAGTTGACTTAGTGATGCCATTCGTACAATTATTATAATTGTAAGGGATTGAATATTTAAGATTCAAATAGCTAAAGCTATTTATTATTTATGCTTTTTAGTGCGGATTACTCCATCAAGTATCATATTTTAGTGAGGATTACTCCATCAGAAGTAATTTTTCAATTTTCAGAAAATGATACCTGATGGAGTAATCCGCATTAGAAAGCATAAATAATAGCTTTGGCTATTTGATTCTTACATTTACTATATTAAACCTAGTTATGAATTGTATTATAAGGTCAATAAAGGTAAAAATAATGAATCTAGAATATATTCATTATTTTAAGATAGAGAAACTAAAGCCATATATTTATAGTTGACACTTATTCTTAAAAATGTATACTAGTGACCAAAAATAAAGTATGTGGGATAGTCGCAGAAGAGATTAGGAACTTACCTAGAAAATTTAATCACAGAAAGAAATCTTAGGGAAAATAGTACTTTTACCGGCGCCATCATTGATAATATAAAAAAATTACTTTGTAATTTCTCTTTGTGTTAGCACCAGCAACGTTGAGTGTTAAAGGCGATATTGGCAATACACTTTCACATATAATTGAGAGATAATTAACCATTACACGAAAAGTGTTCAAAAGGAAATAATAGCTGATGGTCCTAAAAAAATATATAAATCTAATGGAAAGCTAAAAAGTCAAAAACATATGGCTGATCCAACTCTTGATGTAGTACGAGCTGTACACCCAATATTCTATAGAGTGGCTGCTCCTGATATTTATAAATTATTGTTGAAGGACCTGGAACCATAATGTGTCGATTATTGGGATACTCTATTGTCGATGTCCAAAGAAACAGACAACAGGCTCTAGCCACACTTAAATACCTAGTCATCAATAATGTTTTCTATTTCAACTGTGAAGTTTAAAGGGGGAGGTAAGCCTTTTCAAGAGGATGGGCACACAATACCTGGTCGAAAGAATATATTAAATGACGGATAAAGATGGACAACAATTACAGAATATCAAAGCAGAAATACCGCAGAATATTTCAAGGAGTAAAAAAAGAGTAGTTAAGACAAAAACACCCATGAATAAAGTGAAACCTATCAAGTTGAATGAATGATTTTGGAATAAAAAGCAAGATACTCCGCACGGAATTTCTCGCCCTGAACTCTTTGATTATTATTTTATATGTATATTACATTTCTATGTAATTAAATATAAATTATATACATTTACAATCAGAATAATGAATTTGTTCAAATACTCTTATAAAATCTAAGTGATTAACTAAAAACATTTTATAAATAAATAGTATGAAACTCCGCACGGACTTTCTCGCTCTAGTGTTTGAAAATGGAGATATTTACTCAAAACACGTAATATTTGTGAAACAAAATAATATACACTAGCAAACCCAAGCATAATTTGTACTATACTTGTGTAAAACTTATTTTTTAGTCCTGGTTTTAAATTTTATCATTTTGTTTTTAAAGAATTAATGTATTCATTTATATGTTATGACCAATAAAAAAGATAAATGTTGGGTCCACAAGGGTCAACAATTCGTATTAAAATTTCAACTTCCGGTTAACATTTTCGGCATTTCATTAGGTGTTGAAAATCTTCATGTCATCACATTGCTATTAAATTCTAAATTTATAAATTTTGACCAAAAAAATGTTAATATTGACTATTGAGTCTAAAATGGATATAGATCATTGTTGTACAAACATTTCTCCTAAGAGGCTTAAGGAAAAACAACATAAACTTTTAGAGACTTACTTATATTTAATTACTCTATGACATTGGAGAATTATTTCGTTAAAATTTAAGTAGTATATCTTTATAACTAAGGCTCACAAAATTGTATTAATATATTAGCCAATATCTCAGAAACTGTGGGATTTATATAAATATATTTCATATAAAAGTTTTTTATTTTTAATAGTAATACAATTTTGCAATGATAATTTATTTAGTATATCAAATAGTTGTGGAGATACGGAAGATTATGCTTCTGTAAAGTACCCTAAAATTAATTTTCGTGGTAAAATGAAAATAACCAGTTTATTTATATGCTTAATCAACACCTAGATACGAATTTTAATAAAAATCATCAAAATCGATTTTTTTTTTTCTTTTCGCCCTTTCATAAACTACTCTTAATTTTAAGATTAAACAGACACACAGACAGACGTCATTGCTAATAACACTTTTGGGGGGTCATGAGACATCGACATCCATCAACATTTCAGGTTATATTTTCTTTTGCGCTCGCAATACATTTACCTTTTGTGTTCAAAAAGTTTAAAAAAACGTATAGCTTTAAAGTTATTAGTCTTATAAAAATATGCTTCATGTAAAATATTTGTATTATAAAGAGACCTACATATATGTAGCAATAAGTAATTTCATATCTCAAGTAGTGTAGGAGATATAAAAAAAAAGATAATTTACGCATCAGACCGGAGCCCTTAAAGTCATTTTGCTGAAATATTGAGAGAAGTAATTTTGTTAAGAATATTTACAAACGGTTAGAAATGAAATTTAATCAAAATCGTTAGAGCTGATTTTGAAAAAATCAACTTTTTCTATGTTTGCCCTTCAGTAAACTACTCTTAATTTTAGGGTTAGATATCCAAATCCAAAAACCCTTCGGGGCAACCCTATAAAAACCCTAGATAACAAGTTTTAGACCGATCGATAAAATAGTTTAGGCTCTAGTTGGAGATATAGACAGACAGACAGACAAAAACAACTTTTTTGGATTCGGGGGGTCATGAAAATTCAAGATTCATCCAAATCTTGAGTTCAATTTTTTTTGACGATCACGATACTTTCTCTACCTGTAAGATACAGAGAAAGTAAAAATGTATATCAAAATATTTAATATTATTATTATAAGACCGCGTCTTACTTGCCGTTTGGGTTGTACGCACTTACGCTAATTGTATAATGGTAGGGTGATTGTGAGATGAAATGGAGGACCTACAGTTTAACGTGGAATCCGAACCATGGTGGAGGCCTGGCATTCCATACATTCACAAATTTTGATTAATACACGTCTTGTCAAAGGTGAAGGAATGGTTTAGCAATCAGATAAATCTGTGCCGGGACTGAGACTTGAGCCCCAGATCCCCAGTACAGAATTCTGACACCTACCCCTAGACCACCAGGTCACTAATATATAATAAATAATAAGATTTAAAATAAAAATGTATCAATAAGACGCTTACAATTTTAATAACAAAGCTAGAACGTTATATATTAAGGTGATTTTACCATAAGACATACATTATTTCTTGACAATTATTTCTACGAAAGATTCAACATCTTAGGCCTAATACGAGCGTAGGCGTAACTAAGTGGTAATGGGCCCATGGTCAATCTTTCCTGGTGTACCCCACCCAAAAAAAGAAAATCCCCATCTCCAAATACAAAAAATTATGTATAATAAATGTAGATTATAATAAATTACATTGACATTTATTATTTTAATGTACTCATGAATTACGTGACACAGGTCTATAATTGTTTAATAAAATTGCTAATGAAAATTGGACGCTGACTATAATATAACGTAAAAAATGGAATTTATCTGAATTCAATAAGACTCTATTAATAAATATTATAATCAAAATGATATTCAATACTAACACTTCCAGAGGCTAAATGAATATTGACATCAAAACGCCTCTCTTTGTTCTCTGCGAGATTTTAAATGGTTTACTCCAAGTTTTTTTTTTTTTTAGATCTGAGCTTGTAGCTTGTTAAATATTGATTTTAACAATAAATCTTTAAAGCTTTTTTAGTAGAGCATGAAATTATACACAACAAAGTGACTTTTGAATGGTTTTTCCATTGAATAATAAGATCGTTACGAAACAAAAACAGCCTTAAAAGACAATATTTTAATCTCTTACCAAATTAATTTTGGGTGAGCGAGCCTAAATGGTGGGCCCCATTAGGGGTGCGGGCCTTCGGCATTTTACCACTTGCACCACCCTATAGTTACGTCACTGAGCATGAGACAAACTGCATCAGATCAAAAGTAATAGTAAATCATTCTTGAAAAACTCAAAATTGTAACTTATATTAGCGAACTAATGCCCAGCCCTAGTGCCAGAAGTCTTAATGCATGGTTAGTAGAAGTAACTAATCTTGACGCTATTTGTAATGTTAATCAAATAAAGAGATTATCCATCATTAGCATTGTGCGATATCAATTACACGTAGAGGTCTTAGATTTAAAAATTAGTAGCCCCTGTAAACAAATATGTCCACCTCAAAGCCGGAATTTAACAATTTGGATTAGATTTTTTAAATTGATAAAAAAAACTAGGTTGTAAGAAAGTAAAATAAGTTTTTTTTTTCTGTTTGAAGAAAATAAAATTGTTGCCAGGGGTAGCCACGCAATTAATTACGTGGTTACCCCGGGTAACGTAGCGTACTTTCACTAGTATGTAAAACAACGTTATTTTTGGGACGCCATCCGGGATTGAACCTTGGCTGAGCCTCCCTAACCACTAAACCATGGTCTGTGGAAATACAATATTTAACTTTGAGAAGAACGTGTTAGTTTTGAACGCATGTTTCTGTTTAGTTAAATAAATAATTAATGGATCACTACACTTAAGAAGAGCATTAATCTCATCTTTGGAACGACGTCAGTCTTATTTAAAATTAATGACGCCTTTAGCTAGTGCAGACTAAGTTCAGAATGGAAGTGTAATGTAGTGAAAACGGGATCTTTTTTTACCTATACTGAAGTGAAATTGATGTTACTTCATGCATGAGTTCTTCAGATGGTTATTTTACAGTCCAAGATGGTATAAAAACTCTAATAAATTAGAAACAAATTAAGAGAACATTTTATTATTGCTTGTTTATGCAGTATCTTAGTAAAAGTTTGTTTAATAGCTCCTTAATAGCTGGCTGCGGGTTGAATTCCGGCTAGATCTAGTGAGTTGTGTTTTCCCAATTGGTTCCTCATTGGTTCCCAAGCAAGTGCAGATACGTTTTATCCCTAAATTCTGTCTACCTCATTCCTAAGCCCATTGTGTAAGTATGACAATACCCCAGACATATATTAAGACGCATGACCCAAAATATAAATATATGTCACAATACACTCCACACACTTTCTCCCACTTTTATCTTGAAATAGACATTTACTAAAAACTCGGAGGATTTATGAAACAGAAATATTACACCAAAGATCATAGATGAAATAATATTATATACTGTTGACTACTCCATGGAATTAGGGACTAGTAACAAAGTTACATACAAATTGAGAAAAGAGAAATATCTTTTTCCACCAAAGAACAAACAAATAAAATTAATTTTCAAAGGCATGAAATTATATATATATATATATATATATATATGTATATATATATATATTTGCTTATAGTTCAGAAACTATTTGTTTTGTGAAGCTATACCCGCTTTGCTCGTTGGGGCTCCGCCCTCGAATCCCCATTGAGTTTTAATTACAATTTAATGTAAACTAATGTTATTCCAGAGCCGTTTTTTATAGGTCTTACCGTTTAACCACAAGAGACCTCCAAAGAAATTTCCGCACCGACTTTAAAGTTTCTTCACCATTTTAAACTTTTTGGGAGGGTTAGTAATTAATTTTTTTTAACTTTTTATATTTTTCCCATCGGTCACAGGTTAGCAGCTAAATGTTTGCCAAATTTTAAGTTTCAATCTCATCTGGAAGTGGGTAAACATTAATGTCAGTGCGTGAGAGCCATGTGGCTTTCTTTATAGTAGAACAAAATTTCAAATAAATTATATGTATATTTAATAGTACAACTTTATAATGATAAGATATTTCGTATCTCAAATAGTTGCGGATAAATTACAAAAATTGGAAAATTTCCCAAATTTAAAGTATCTTCATATTTATTTACATGAGAAAATGAGAACTGTCATCTTGTTTAAAATAATAATCCTTTTCTAGATATAACATTTAATTAAAATAGAGCGAGTTTTAAGAAATGCGATATTTTCCCTTTTCACCCATCAGTAAACTACCCTTAGATTTAGGGCTAAACATGTAATTCCAAAACACCTCAGGGAAAACCCTATGAACACCTCAGATACTAAGTTTTAGCCCAATCGGTAAAATAGTCTCGGCTCTAGGCCGTGTTACAGACAAACAGACGGCATTGCAAAAACAACTCTCTAAGTTTCAGGGCGTCATGAAACGTCACCATTTAGCAAAATCTCGAGTTAAAATTTTTTAACGATCACAATACTTCTCTCTCCGAGGTGTCGAGAGACAGTAAATAAGAAATAACTATGAAACCCTTTGTTTATAGTGAGAGTGTAGTACAATTAAATAAGACTTTTTTTTTTAAGTTTTAATTTAAATTTTAGTTTTGACCAACATAATTATCCTATCTTAATGAAAGTAATTGACCTAAAATTAGAAACCTTTGCTTTGTTTAGGTCAGGAAAATAATAGACTGTATTTGTATAGTGGTAAGAAAATCCTTCTATCTTTACTTATATGCCCTACAGGCATTTATAATGCCGTATTTTATTCTTCATAGAGGCTGCCATTTTGGACGAGCAGGAAGGGGAGGGTGACATTTGACAAAAACACCAGTCTCAGCGGTCACGTCATATAGAGCTTGGCTCGGCCAATGAAAGTTCAAGCTACAAATGCGATTAGTGCACACATTTCTGTTTCTCCTTGCTTCTCCCATTTATCCGCTTGTCTTTATTTGCTGTGGTTTATCCACATGCTTACACAGCATATTTGATAAAGAAAGGCTTTAGAAGGTAACGATACATTTTTGGTGAATCGTGACAGTGCATACGACTACTGTAACGTTGTATGGCCTAATGAAGTGGTTCAAGGTCAAAGTAGGCTTGTCGAAATTATAGTTCTTTTTTTTAAGAACAGCGTCTTACTACCCCTTCGGGCTATACGCCCATGTACTAGTTATTTTAATGTGTCAGTGATTAGGAAGGATTAATTTAGAGTTAATGTACCCGCACTGGCGTGGAGAGAGTGAAGAACCATTTTGGAAAATACCGCAGTACACCCTGTTGAGATTGAACCTTGATCTTCCCATCATCGGCAGACCGGTTCATGCGATAGTGATGCCTTAGACGATGCTACCACCGAAGCAGCCGATTCATAGTTGTTCACATGAGTTAATAAACTAAAGTGTAGATAATTTCGGTGGCCACATGGCTTAAGGCGTCACTATAGATATAGACTAGACTGCCAATGAAGGTAATATTGGGGTTTGAATTTTGGCCATGTGTATACTATATATATATATATATATATATATATATATATATTATAATTGTGTTATAAAGGAACTGAAAAATATAGGGTGTAATGAGGTGGACTGGATAGAACTAGCTCGAGATAGGGATAGGGTGTAATGAGGTGGACTGGATAGAACTAGCTCGAGATAGTGATAGGGTGTAATGAGGTGGACTGGATAGAACTAG
>CABFVX010005153.1:0-54407 GCA_902151425.1 Timema shepardi | reverse complement strand
TAGTACCGCAATGGCACCCATGTACATCCCTACCCCCCATCACGTTCTCCCTATCAGCAAAGTACTCCATCCCCCCATCCACCCACAGTAGCTCTAGTACCGCAATGGCACCCATGCCCGAGCCATGTACAAGCTTCCCTCAGCTCTTGGTAGAATATGGCATTTTGATGTTCCGTTCCTCTTAAAACCCAGGACAACCACAACATCCAGTCTCCGGTCGTTAATTCTTCGTTGTGAAAGGGTAAACACACATTTCACCAATGATAGGCCTACATTTTTCGCCCATGCCAATAATCGAACCCAGGACCCTTAGCTCAGTCGACAGACACTCGAGCGACTAAACTAAGTTGTTGGATAGTCATTTCGTTTCAAGTGCTACAATATTTTAACACTTTTGAACCGTATACTTTTTTTTTTCAAATTTGGATCATATAATGTACCCCCAGCGATAGTTAAATATCCAAATTTTCAGATTTTTATCTGCAGTAAATCTAAGTTACGGCCCCTTAAAATCTAAAAATTTATTTTTTTATAAAATGCAATTTTCCGCTGACACTTATTACAAAAATAATAATTACTTAAGCTATAAATGAGATTGAAGGTTGGATAAAAACATGTTGTAGCCTACTAGCTAGAGTCCAATTTTAATAGGAAGAACTTTATATGACAGCTAATAAAAGCTAATAGATCTACTTTCACGTATTACTACATCTACTCATGTGATTTGCAGCCGTCGCTTTTGATAGATAATATAAATTAGCAAAATACCCGTTTAGGAAACAACGGATTCCTAAAAATCGGGGAGGTTTATTTCGAAAAAAGAATCTATAGTATTGATTACAATGAGAGTGGGAAACTGTCCCTCAATTGAAAATTTCACTGTCAAATTTTTTGTATTTTTTTTCTCGTTTTTTGGGGGCCTCCATGTGAATATTCAGTCAACCATTTTTCCTGCATCCTTTATTGTCTGCAATATTTCAGCTTCCTAGGTCATCTGGCCTTTAAAATATTTTTGACTATTTTGTTGAAAAATATAATTTTGGGGCCCCCAAAGGAATTTTTGGCCATCATGTATTCCTGCACCCACTTGGGTTACCTGAACAATTTCAACTTCATGGGTTTACTGGGTTTCGAGAGTGTTTTAGCTTTGATTTTCTGAAACACCATTCCCAAACACGAAATATTATTCCTGCATCATTGTAGCTTTGCGGCTACTTGCCTGCAAATTTTCAGCTTCTTAGGTATTCTGTTTTTCGGAATTTTTTCGGCTTGACAGAGGAATTTGTAATTATTATAGTGGAAATACCGATAACAGTACATTAATAATACACTAAAATATTATCAAGGTTGGTTGCAAGAACAACATTGTATTTTCTAAAATTTTCTTTCTACTAAAATTATACTACATGTAGGACCTACTTAATTTGGTTCCAAAGTGTTGTAATATTCAGGAACGGTGTACTCTTGTAAAAAAGCTTGCTCTGTTAAAAGGAATCAGGATGTTATTTGGTTCAATACGAAGTAAATCATTGATAAAAAAAATTATTCCCCCTTAGCCTCCCATCCAGATTATGAGTCAACCTTTTCACAGTCTCTATATCTTGGTCCAAATCAAGGTGATAGAGTTGAAATTTCTTCTCGTAGAGTTCACAGCCGTAAATAGTAATAATAAAAAAGCAAGGCTTGATAACTCTTACACAATTTCTCCACCCTCCCCCTCCTAGATCATTATATTACGTCAAGATCGGTTAAATCCTCTTTTTTTTCCTGTATCGGTACGAGCAACCGCAAGTATCTGTCGTTTTTTATTTGACATTGGAATATTTTATTTTTCTTTAACACAACTAATGAACCTTGATTTTACTGTTAGATAATATGTAATTTTATTTTTAGTTGTACGTTTTAGTGACATCGCTGGTCATCAACGATTTGAGGCACTGGAGGAGAAAGGGGACTTTAAAATAATTGTACCAGCATTTATCTTACAAACTTATTGAACTGCCTAAAACTCCAAGGTTCTAGCCAGGATGAACCCAGGTCTCTCAGGTTGGTGGTCAAATCTGGAGCTCTCGCTCCTTTCTCCAGAAATATTATTAATTTCTTGGTAACCCACCTCGGTGGCGTATTTGGCTAACGCGCTTGTCGTGTTGAGCTCGACTGTTGAGGACGGGGAGATCGAGGTTCTAATCTCGGTCGGGTGAACTGAGGGTGGTTTTTCCTAAATTGTTTTCCACTCTCCCCTCACGCAAATGCGGGTTCACTTCCTCTAATTCAACCTACCTAATTCCTAATCCATTAGAGTAATTAGTACTAAAAAAGCGTATAACCCGAACGGGTAGTAAGACGCGGTGCTAAATATTATTATTATATTAATTTATTGGCACTGAGTGAGTTTTTACTTTCTAGTGCTAAGTGTATGGTAACAGGTTAAGTTAGATTGTCAGTCGTGTGCTGATTCCATCCTGTTATCAGTAAATACATATTGAATATGCACGATGCAGACATTAAAGCACGTTATTATTATCTGAGTTTCAACTAATAGATAAACACATCGGTGATCGTGTGGTCTAACGCGTCACTCTCGCGTTTAGCTGGTTCGTTGGTGACGGGGAGATCGGGGTTCGAATCCCGATCTGTTGTACTGAGTTTGTTCATAAATGGTTTCCCACGCTTCCTTTACGGAAAAGAGAGTATATTCCCTCTAAAATAATACAATTCTCATTCTTACTACAATAGCGTTAATTAATATGCGCATGTGACCTGGCGGTATAAGGGTAAGGTGTTAGTTACTCTTCTGTGCTGGGGGGTCCGGGGTTCCATACTCGCTCCTGGCACAGATTTATATAATTACCAAACCCTTTCTTCCCTTCTGACAAGACGAGAATCACAACTTGTGAATGTGGGGAATGCTAGGCCTCCACCGTGGTTCGGATCCCACGTTAAACTGTAGGTCCTCTATTTCATCTCATAACCACCCTACACATAAGCGTAAGTGCGTATTGCCCGAACGGGTAGTAAGACGCTGTGCTAATAACAGTAACAATAGTAATTTTAATAATAAATATGCACTTCATTTGTTTGTGTTTTAGCACTGAGTTTTACAATCCATAAGGGTTATACTCTTATATTCTAATAGGATAGGGATGAGAAAGGTTGTATTTAGAGGAAGTGTACCCTGATTTGAGTGAGAGGAGAGTGGAAAACCATTTTGGAAAAGCTACCCTCAGTAAACCCAACCGGGGTTTAACCCCAATCTCCTCACCATCGGCAGCAGTCTAGTCTATTGCGAGTGTGACTCCTTAGTTAGACCAAACATGCCAAACTTGCAGCCCGCGAGCCATATGTGGCTCTATCCATAATTTTGTGCGGCCCACGGACCTTTTTTTAACCAACACATAATGCGGCCCAATTTTCCTTTTCATCGCGAATGTGTATATACACCATTTGGGTATGTTATACTTTGTCACATCTAATTGATTCAAATTCAAAGCCTTCTAGAGAGGGTACATTTTTTTAAATTCTTGATAGGTACTGTAAAACAATCTTGGAATAAATATAGGGGACAATTATTATTTTATATTTTAACTTTATTTTTGTATTAAAAAGGTAATCAACATCCTAGACCGCTACACTTAAATGAGTGGTCGTTTATCAAAATCATTTCAGTCACTTTCTCGCAATTCCAATTACCGCAAAAGTGCTTGTAAGAGCAGAGCAAATGTTTTAAGACAAAGAAGAGGAAGGATAAAAATCAACTATTCAAATAATATTATAAATATTTCTAACTTGTTATCATAGGTTTATTTGATAAATATACAAATAATTCCATAAATCTTTTTATTTGTTATATCATACCACTAAATTGAGAGTTGAGTTGGTATTATTTATAACCAAAGATAAATATTTTATTTACATATAGACACTCATGCGCAAATCAAGGTTTCCATGGTGAAGTAAACAAAGAATGAAAAGCTGAGAATTCTCCTGGAAAATATGATTTGGTTGGAAACTCTTAATATTCATGACATCCTGGGTATCCACTATTTAAAATAAGAGTTCGTTTGTCAAAACTTGTTCAGCCATTTTCTCATAATTTATACAGCCAGAAATGAGCTTATCAAATCATATATAAGATTTATTTTTGTATTAATAAGATACTAAGTGGAAGTTTTCTAATTAATATTTTTTTGCTGCTCTCTTCAATATTTTAAATTTTTAATGTGTCCCATGAATACATACGAGTTTGACGCTCCTGTCTTAGAGTATGCGGCCACCTTAGTGGGTTATCTTTGTAACCAGAACGGGTAGTAAGACGTGGTGGGAAACCAGCAAACTATAAAATGTAGGCCTTGCGTCAAATGGGGGAAACTGGGCCACGGCTGATAAAGGGTTCTTCACAATCTGATCCAAACTTTTCAAGCCCGAGGCACACACGATTACCACACGCCACGCCAAACTTAGCAGCAGCCTTCTGAAGACGGGGAGACCGGGGTTCGAATCTCGGTCGGGTCTACGGGTGGTTTTTACCTAAATGATCCCCCACTCTTCTTCCACTCAAATGCGAGTATATTACCTCTAAAATGCTTCATTCCTCATCCCTACCCCGTTAGAATAATTATAATGTATGCACATAGTTTGACGCGGTGATAAAAACCTTAGCAGTAAGCAGTTTGGTCGGTGATGGGTGAAGGCTATTGCTGAAAGACGTGTCTGTATGAAGGACTCGTGCTTGTATGTGGAGTGGAACAGCCATTTTATTCCTAATTCACGTCGTGGCCTTGTGCGCTGATGCACTTGTAGGCTTACAGTGGCGTGGCGTGGCGTGGCGTGGTTTGTTGCCGGGGTAAGCGGAACTATTACAATGCTAATGCGTCCAGTTTAGATTAGAACTTCCATCTTTTTATTATTTAAATTGAAAAACGACACCTGGACACGGGAATCGAACCCGAAACCTTTGACTTAGTACGGCAATACTCTAACCACTGAGCTATCCCGGAATCGTCCTGTGTCCAGGGTAATTCTTCACTCATTTTGGAGCTGAGTCCACCTTTCTGCCACCATCAATCGAGCGTGTCGCGCGTCAGACACATTAGAAGATGTAGCCACCAGCTGCATAGCTCAGTCATTGGGACGTTTCTATAATAATTGATCCAAGGGACCCATATTTATAAAACGTGTGTCGACCTAGCCTTGCGTTTAGAAAGTACACGTTAAATCCCTTACTATAACTTATGTTTTGTCTCCACTAATTGTAATAATAGTTTGAAACTGCCAATGTTGGTATCACATATTTGTTGGTTATTTTACCACACCCTTTCCAGACTAATGCTGGTACAGTTTCTCTTATATTTCACATTACTTCTAAATAAATGCCAACATATTTTGGAAGATAGTGAACAATTTTTTTATTCTATTTTGTTTGTTTGTTTGGAAACCACAAATTATTTCTTAGGAAAAACAGAAAAACAATTCGTAGTTATAAAACTATTATTGTTTAAGGCCTCTCACAAAATGTTACTTGTGATAAAAAAAATGTTATTTAAGGTTTACGACCTTATATACATGTTTATAACCATTGAAATATTGTGGGAGATCCAAACAATATTTTTTTTCTCTGTTAGCATAGTTATTTTTCAAAAGAAATGGTATGGTGCACCGAACATACCTTTTCCTGTTTTTACCTTAAAATATAAATCCACTAAAAATTCGAAAGCTTTGTGAAACGAAACAGGAGATCTAAACATTGT
Source organism: Timema shepardi (assembly GCA_902151425.1). Classification (NCBI taxonomy): domain Eukaryota; kingdom Metazoa; phylum Arthropoda; class Insecta; order Phasmatodea; family Timematidae; genus Timema; species Timema shepardi. Next base: position 48,660 of record CABFVX010005153.1, on the reverse strand, counting down.
TGTAGAAACATTACACCAAAGATCATAAATGAATAATATACACTGTTACTTATTTAATCACTTTATGGCACTAAGAACTAGAAAAATTGATAATAGAGAAATATCTTTGTACACCAAAGAGCATAATAATCTAATTAATTTTCAGATCTGAATTAAAAAGTATTTATATTTGAAAATAGCTAAGAAACTATTGGTTTAAAAATATATTTTAGATAAAAAATATCTTTAATATTACTACAACTTAATAATGTTAAGCTATACTGTATTCCAAATAGTTGCGGAGAAACGGTCAAAATGGGAAAATGCCATCTATGTAAAGTGCCCTAAAAGTCATTCTCATTAGAAAAATGAGAATTGCCATCTTGTTTATAATTATAAACAAGAGCATAGATATAAAAGGAATCAAAATTGTTGCAGCGAATTTCGAGAACATAGTTTCGGCTCTTGTCCGAGGTACAGACAGACGGCATTGCGAAAACAACTTCTTTCGTTTCATGGGGTCAAAATCTCGAGTTCAATTTTTTTTTACGATCACAATATTTTCTCTTCGAGGGGTTGAGAGAAAGTTAAAATATGTAATATTCTAAACAGTTGAATAGCGATTGTCGTAGTCTAAGTCGTTGATAGATATTTTAGGAAGGTACCACTAGAAACGACGAAGAAGACAACCTTAGCAGAGCTAATCCCTGACCATGGGTTCATATGTATGTAAATTTTAGTCTGAAGACTTCACTAGTTTTCCTTCCTCCCGTAACCATTTCAAGGTCAAGGCTGTCAATCTTTTGCTTGAACTATTCGCGACGGTTGTTTCACGGTGATCAACCGGAATGTTGGATACACGATTACGATCGAACCAGAAAACCTATTGAAGTGAGGTTTCAATTTTGATGTAATTAAAAGAAAAGTGTGGTTAAATGGTTTCACTGGTCTTATTTTCAGTATTCTAAAGTATCTTTATTAATTAAATGAGGAGTTTGTTTGTCTGTCTGTGATGAGCATTGCGTGATATCTACCATATGCAGAGGAGTCAAATTTTAAAATTAATAGCCCCTATGCACAAACATGTCCACCTAGATCCAAGCATTTAAAATTATTGATTATATTGGTTTTAAATTTATTAAAAACTGGGTCGGAAGAAACAAAATTAAGATTTTTTTATGTCTGTTTGAAGCAAAAAAGTGGTGCTTGGGGCATCCACGCAATTTATTGCTTTGCGTGGTTAGGTTTTTCCGAAGACTGTACGCAACGAGTTTTTTCAATGAATGTACGAAAGATTTTCAACGGATGTACGCAAGAAAGATATTCACGGGATCTACGCAAGAAAGATTTTCAAGGGATCTACGCAAGAAAAATATTCACGGGATCTACGCAAGAAAGATATTCAAGGGATCTACGCAAGAGAGATATTCAAGGGATCTACGCAAGAGAGATATTCACGGGATCTACGCAAGAAAGATATTCAAGGGATCTACGCAAGAGAGATATTCAAGGGATCTACGCAAGAAAGATATTCAAGGGATCTACGCAAGAGAGATATTCAAGGGATCTACGCAAGAAAGATATTCAAGGGATCTACGCAAGAGATATATTCAAGGGATCTACGCAAGAAAGATATTCAAGGGATCTACGCAAGAGAGATATCCAAGGGATCTACGCAAGAAAGATATTCACGGGATCTACGCAAGAAAGATATTCAAGGGATCTACGCAAGATAGATATTCAAGGGATCTACGCAAGAGAGATATTCAAGGGATCTACGCAAGAAAGATATTCAAGGGATCTACGCAAGAGAGATATTCAAGGGATCTACGCAAGAAAGATATTCAAGGGATCTACGCAAGAAAGATATTCAAGGGATCTACGCAAGAAAGATATTCAAGGGATCTACGCAAGAAATATATTCAAGGGATCTACGCAAGTTACCTTTTACAATTAATGTATCAAAAAGAATGGATGAAAATATATATTTAATTCATATTATGCACTAATACAAGGGCTGACAGTTACGGTTTAAATGGTTATCTAGTAGGTTCAATACCAAGGCTGTTAGAGACTTAATCTAAGTGATAGAGATTGAGATGTCAGTTTAGAGGAAATGCACCCGTATCAACATGAAAAGGGAATATACAAATCATAGTACTAAATCATATGTGGAAAACAGACCACAGTGCACTTGGCCGAGATTCGAACAACGATCTCTCAGTCACCAGCAATCTAGTATATTGAGACCTTGACACCTCAGGATCTAAAGAGAGGACGAGGGTGACTAGTATGTTGAAAGGTAAACTCTGTTCTCGCAGGCAAACTAACCGGTCATTCAACTCTGCTGTCCGCCAAATGTTAATGCTTTTGTTTTTCCTTCACAAGTTATTATAGTACTATAACATTATCTTGGCTTGTCAGCCCTAAACACATTAGTAAGTAAATACCTTTAGATAAGCCTCGAAATATATTTTAACTGAAAGAGAAACTGTAGATAAGTTTTAAAATATATTTAGACATAAGGAACAACTTTATATTGGCTTCAAAATATATTCAAATTGAGAAGAATAAAACCTTTAAAATATATAATCAGATAACAAAATACTTTTAGATAAGCTTTAAAATATATTACACAATATAAAACCATTTTAGACGTACTTAATATAATATTTAAATTAAGAAAACTTTAAATAAGTATAAAAATATAGTTTGAATGAAAGACACGTTTTTCTCACGGTGGTCTTTTACTATTGATTATTTCTCACTACTTCTTCGTTGTGGTTAAGAGCGCGTCAGTAGGCTCTTACTTCGAGGGTCTTCGGTTCAAGTACAGACCATGAACTCCATCTGGTTGAAAATAATGGTTGATCAGAGTCCATTAGGGACAAGGTCTCCCAACCTGGCCGTTTTTGGTTTTCAGGGTGACGATAAATTGCAAGGGAGGGTAAGGGGGTCGTTTATTGTTACAACAATACCTTTATGTTAATAATAATGGGCAACAAAATATTTCACAAAAGGGTCTTAAATCCATTTTAATTTAATTCTATAATTTTGACAGTACTTTTAAACTTTTTTTTGAAAAAACAAAAAAAAAACAGTAAAACACTTCAACACGATCCGGGTGGGATCTAAACCTCGACCTCCACATTATTTACAAACCAGACAAAACTCTACTGACGCCTTTTTTTTCGTGTTCCCACTGGTATGGGGGATATTAGTTCGAATCTTGGTGGGATCGAGATTTGGAGTTAGTCTACCAGGTCAGGATTGAACTACATACGCTCAGGTCAGAATTGACTAACTAGCTTTTATCTCAATAAACTTAATTAACTCAATTAAATTAAATATAGTTAAAAAAATGACACCTGGAAATTGCAATTCAACCATGAGCATTTGACGATTCCTGGATGGTTCAGAGGCAGAGCACTGGCGAGCTGAGCCGCAGGTCTCGGGTTCTATTATCGTGCCCAAGTGTCATTTTCGACTATATTCAATCTAATTGAAATACATCTCCAATTTACACCTTCATAACTTGACAATTTTAAACTGTTTATAACCGAACATGATGTTAACCCTGCAATTCGGCAACCGCACCTCACAACCTCACATCCTTGCACTTTGTGGCTATACGTCAAGGTGAACTAGGTGTACACTCTATTCCGATAACATCAGCTACTCTCACAGTACATTGAAAGTGCATGTCGGACAATAATGAGAGGTAGCAAATTAGTAAATACCAACAAGGCGCATATTATCGGATACGAGGCAATCAAAAAGTAAGACAATACAATTATAAGTTTTATTCCGCCACGTCTCATTACCCGCTCGGGCTACACGCACGTGTTATAATATAACACGGTGATGTGGTAGTGATAGAGGAAATGTATCAAATCATTTTATTTACAACACAAGATGATGTCATATTTGTTGAATACCCCAACTGGAGCGCCATAAGGTTAGCGCAAGAAGTTCAGACCCGTTTAGGTGGCCACGTGGTCTAACACGCTAATCTCGTGTTGGACTAGACTGCCGATGATGGGGAGATGGAGGTTCGAGTCTCGGCTGGGTGTAGGCTACTGATGGGGGTTTTCCAAAATGGTTTTCCGATTTCCCTTCACGCAAAGGCGGGTACACTGCCTTTAAATTTAACCTTCTTAATCCCTAAAACTATTAGCGTAATTAGTACATGAGCTTATAGCCAAAACGGGTAGTAAGACGCGGTGCTAAACAAAACTCCAGACAAAGAAGATTATGTTTCTTTATGACAAGTAGTTTGGCTCTAAAAACAAAATAATGGTTTTATTTTGAGTACAAAACAAAGCCCTACTTATTTTCCCCTTCTTTCTGATCACTTTCACAAATGTGCATAAAAGCTAGGTTTTAAAATGATTGTAGACAGTTGCATTGTCTGTTTTCTGTTTCGCTATTTTACATGTACACGGTGACCTGGTGGTCTAGGGGTAAGGTGTCGGACTTCTGTACTTGCGGTCCGGGGTTCAATCCTCGGTCCGGGCACAGATTTATCTGATTACCAAACCCTTCCTTCACCTCTGACAATACATCTTGAAAATGTGGGGAATGCCAGGCCTCCACCGTGGTTCGGATTCCACGTTAAACTGTAGGTCCTCCATTTCATCTCACAATCACCCTACCATTACACATTAGCGTAAGTGCGTACAACCCGAACGGGTAGTAAGACGCGGTGCTAATAATAATAATAATAATAATAATAATAACACATGTACACAAAGAAGCTGCGATTGCCTTAGATATAGAAGCTCTGCCAGACAACTTCATCAAAATTAGTGCACAGAGTCTAGTGTAAAGAAAAGTTAAATGGAGACTTTTTAATGTTGACATATGTATTTTTGTATTAATTTGTTATATAACGTTTTTAAGTTATTGTGGACTATGACCTAATTTAAAATGAAAATTAATCATATGCAAAGAGGATTGAGAACATCACCATCAGTAAAGTACTGTTGCATTTGTACTTAATGCACGTTTAAAAACAAACTTTCAACCGCATGTTTAAATCAATAATCTTGATGCTTCTTGGAAGTTAATGGATTATTTTTTGAAAAAGTCGTAGTCTATTAAACATGTTTTTTTAGAGGATGTTTCAAACAATTTTCTTTGAACTAATGCTAGGCTTACATTTTATATTTTTAATGGTGGTGACTAGTTTAAAAATGTTAAACCCAAGTCCACAACTACTATTCATAAAACTTTTGAAATAGCTTATAGAGGGATATATAGTTCGAAAATTGTCTTGCCTCCAGTGGTTCAGGCTGTGGGCCCCAACCCTTCCCCTCCCCAGTTTTAGGTGCAGGTGTCAGGTAAATCATAGATCTCCGCCCTTGTGTGTTAGGGGTGAGCAAGGTATACTTTAAATTAATTGTTCCCGAACTTGTATGGAGAAAGAGTAGGAAACCATATGTGGAAAACCATCCTAAGGAGATACGACTCGGATTCAAACCCCTATCTCCCCTGACGTCTTAGAACAAGGGCCAGCAACCTTTTTGATATCGTGGGCTATATGGGTTTTAAATAAGTTGGTGGTTGGTTTGAAAAATATATGGAGCAAAATATTTAAACGTCATATTTCTTATATAGAGATTAGTTATGAACATGACTGTTTGTTTGAGACTACAAAGGCGGGTTGTTTTTAATAAATAGTTTTGAAAAGTATTAGGCCTACTTCGTTTATTTCAAATAAGAAAAAAGGTATAGTGTAGAAATATAATTATTTGTTCACAATGTTTAATTATTATTATTTAAAAATCTATTATATACACATATATTAATAGCGAGATTGATGGATACATAGATGTTTAGCACCATGGATTGATACAACTGTCGTATTTTTTCCCTAGCATCATCTTTGGCTTGTAGGCAACATTATTTTAATTCGAGTAAACCACTATTTATAGAAGTGGTCGCGTGACTAGTCAATGTGTTCGACAGCCTCTTAATTTAATCGCTGCGACCTGGAGTGACAACACGCGATATTCGAAAATGAAACCACCTGTCCACCCAGAGACATTCAAAGTACGATTCTCACATAAAGGACAACTAGAAAAACTACTAGATCCAAATTCACGTATTCATACGTCAAATCATGTGATCTGAAGTTGTCACGTTTGATATATATGATCAATACCTACAAAATGTTATCAATACTGGCTACCAAACATATATATTTGTGTATTCTAAAGAGATTCTTACTAAGAAAACTGGGCTGTAGAAGCAGCAGTGACGGATAAAATCGGTCAGTGACGCGTCAGTGGGTTTTTCACTAATAGCTTGTTAAATACTAGATGTTATAATTATATATATCTCACTCTAAACTGGGTCAAGTGGACAAAACTTCAAGAAGGAGTGGTTTTCAAAACCAAACTAGCCGTGGTTTATAGCTCGTTGATCGGCCATACGAGCTAAAGATCGTTCGGAATCTTGACTAGGAATCCGTTACACCTTGTGAAATAAGCTCTGGAATAGTTGTAAAAGCCGCATCGGTGGTCACATGATCTAACGCGTCAATCTTGCACTAGACTGAGAGCTGAGGTTCAAGTACCGGCCCTTCATAAATAACTTCCCACTCTCACTACACGCAAATGCGTGTATATTTCCTCCTAATTATATCATAGTCACACCCTAACATACTAGTATATTACCGTTGCGGTTATGGCTGCAGGCTATCGCACTAAGATATATTTAAAACCTTCTATTGGGAAAATTTATACAGAATAAGACCTCACTCAACTTTTTAATATTTTTTTTATCTCCGCGTCTTACTGCCAGTTCAGATAATACGTATGTATGCTAATTACTTTAATAGCGTAGGGAGGAGCAAAGAAGTATTTTACAGGTAATTTATCCGCAATTCCATGGAAGGAAATTGGGAAACCATTTAGGAAGAGCATCCCTCATTGGACCCAATCGGGATTAGAAACTTTATCTCCCTGTCTTTATCAGACCACTCTAACATGAGAGTAACGGCTTAGACCATTCGTTCACTAGATTGAGGTGACTTTCTAACTAAAGGCTTAGCAACTTTATATATAGCTTTTGGTGAATGATTTTAAGAAAAACTAATGTTTTTTCCCTTCAGATCACATTGATAATTTTAAAACAAACCATTTCCCAAAACTCTATTTATTTGTTGCACCAAAACACTCAAGTAAGAATAAAGCTGTTTATTTTAGACCAAATATAAATAATTTATTTAACGATATACAAACATTCACAAGTTAGGGTTTCCATGTTGAAGTCAATAAAGAATGATTGTACAGATGAGTTACTATGAAAACAACAACAAATCTGGAAGTTCGTGAAGAAAATAGGTTTTTCATTGGAGGCAAATATTTCTGCCGACATCCTGCTCCTCTATCCTTTGAAATGATTGGTATTTTGTCAAAAATAGGTTTAGTCATTTTCTCGTAATTTCAACTACCGGAAATCCTCTTAGCAACTTAGTGATATATATATGAAAAAAAAGTTGTAGAAAGTTTTACGAATAAAAAAAACCAATGCGAAATAATTATGTGTTAGGAGACAATGATAATTGGTTTCTCCATGAGAACAAATGAGAAAATATTTGAATGAAATAGTAGTGGCTCCGGCCTATAAAATTGAGATTAACGGTATTTTTTAGGGGATTCTCAAATGGGGAGCTTCTAAGCCCGTTTATCTGATTGCCAAACCCTTCCTTCACCTCTGACAAGACATCTTGTGAATGTGAGGAATGCCAGGTCTCCACCGTGGTTCAGATTCCACGTTAAACTGTAGGTCCTCCATTTCATCTCACAATCACTCTACCATTACACATTAGTGTAAGTGCGTATAACCCGAATGGGTAGTAAGAAGTGGTGCTAATAATAATAATCTAAGCACGTTGAGCCAGCAGCAGCTGAGCGGTATTTTTGTCCCCATAGTCTCACTAGCCGTGCCAGGTCCTCAGGGAATGGATGTATGTGATCATTGAATGTTTGCGACATTACTATCTCATGAGTGATTGGGGAAAACAGTACGCGATCCAAACAGGAATGAGAATGGGGGATACATTAGGACTGACCACGTTAATTTACCAAGATCTCATATTACATTAAAACAAATTTGACTTGCTTACCCATTTACTATATATCCTTACCTTGAGCTAGTTATATCCAGTCCACCTCATCACACCCTATCCCTATCTTAGCCTAGTTCTACCCAGTCCACCTCATCACATCCTATTCCTATCTTAGCCTAGTTCTACCCAGTCCACCTCATCACAACCTATCCTTATCTTAGCCTAGTTCTACCCAGTCCACCTCATCACACCCTATCCCTATCTTAGCCTAGTTCTATCTAGTCCACCTCATCACCGCCTATCCCTACCTTAGCCTAGTTATACCCAGTCCACCTCATCACACCCTATCCCTATCTTAGCCTAGTTCTACCGAGTCCACCTCATCACACCCTATTCCTATCTTAGCCTAGTTCTACCCAGTCCACCTCATCACACCCTATTCCTATCTTAGCCTAGTTCTACCCAGCCCACCTCATCACACCCTATCCCTATCTTAGCCTAGTTCGACCCAGTCCACCTTCATCACACCCTATCCCTATCTTAGCCTAGTTCTAACCAGTCCACCTCATCACACCCTATTCCTATCTTAGCCTAGTTCTACCCAGCCCACCTCATCACACCCTATCCCTAACTTAGCCTAGTTCTACCCAGTCCACCTCATCACACCCTATCCCTATCTTGAGCTAGTTATACCCAGTCCACTTCATCACACCCTATCCCTATCTTAGCCTAGTTCTAACCAGTCCACCTCATCACACCCTATCCCTATCTTAGCCTAGTTATACCCAGTCCACCTCATTACACCCTATCCCTATCTTAGCCTAGTTCTAACCAGTCCACCTCATCACACCCTATCCCTATCTTAGCTTAGTTCTACCCAGCCCACCTCATCACACCCTATCCCTATCTTAGCCTAGTTATACCCAGTCCACCTCATCACACCCTATCCCTATCTTAGCCTAGTTCTACCCAGTCCACCTCATCACACTCTATCCCTATCCTAGCCTAGTTCTACCCAGTTCCACCTCATCACACCCTATCCCTATCTTAGCCTAGTTCTAACCAGTCCACCTCATCACACCCTATCCCTATCTTAGCCTAGTTCTAACCAGTCCACCTCATCACACCCTATCCCTATCTTGAGCTAGTTATACCCAGTCCACCTCATCACACCCTATTACTATCTTAGCTTAGTTCTACCCAGCCCACCTCATCACACCCTATCCCTATCTTAGCCTAGTTCTAACCAGTCCACCTCATCACACCCTATCCCTATCTTGAGCTAGTTCTATCCAGTCCCCCTCATTACACCCTATCCCTATCTTAGCCTAGTTCTACCCAGTCCACCTCATCACACCCTATCCCTATCCTAGCCTAGTTCTACCCAGTCCACCTCATCACACCCTATCCCTATCTTAGCCTAGTTCTAACCAGTCCACCTCATCACACCCTATTCCTATCTTAGCCTAGTTCTACCCAGTCCACCCCATCACACCCTATCCCTATCTTAGCCTAGTTCTAACCAGTCCACCTCATCACACCCTATCCCTATCTTAGCCTAGTTCTACCCAGTCCACCTTATCACACCCTATTCCTATCTTAGCCTAGTTCTAACCAGTCCACCTCATCACACCCTATTCCTATCTTAGCCTAGTTCTACCCAGTCCACCTCATCACACCCTATCTCTATCTTAGCCTAGTTCTACCCAGTCCACCTCATCACACCCTATCCCTATCCTAGCCTAGTTCTAACCAGTCCACCTCATCACACCCTATCCCTATCTTGAGCTACTTATACCCAGTCCACCTCATCACACCTTATCCCTATCTTGAGCTACTTATACCCAGTCCACCTCATCACACCCTATCCCTATCTTGAGCTACTTATACCCAGTCCACCTCATCACACCCTATCTCTTTCAGGTCTATTCTAATGCTATCCTCTCATCTCCGTCTAGCTCTTCCTAATGTTCTCTTCCCAGTGCTGTTCGACCCACCGCCACATCCTCTCCTATTCACGGTGCTTGTCCTGCCCACCTTAATCTGAGATACTTGATTATCCTAACAATGTCTTGTAATGATTGCAGGTATGTGACTTACCATTATGTAACCTCATCTACTCTCCAATAGCCTCATCCCTTTCTGGAGCAAATATATTCCAAAGCGCCTTGTTTTCAAACACTTTTTTTTGCCATGCAAGTTAAGAGACCACATTTCACATCCATAGAGAACAACCGGTAAAATTATTGCTTTGTATATTCTGAGTTCTACATTCGTTGACAGGGGGCGAGATGCCAACAACTTATTGACCGAGTAACAGCATGTCTTTCCCGACTGAATTATTTTCCAAATTAACACTCTAATACCATTATTTCTAGTTAAAATTAGTCCTAAATATTTAAACTCTTTAACTATGTCAAATGTTATGTTGTTTACAGCAATCAGCTATTTTTTTAAACAAAACTATTGTGTTTCCTGGAATTTTAATGTTTTTTTAAAGTTTGCTTTTCAAACACAGCATAGGCCTTATATGGTCACACGATTTACAAACTAACTTACCCTGGAATTAGCCTTACACTACAAACCTAACCTTAGTTCATATAAATTGATTCATTATATAGCAGGACGAGACCTTGAAAGAGTAGTGGATATATTCATCAGCACCACCCAGAACCGAATCAAGGACTTCATGGTATATCTCTCAGGCCATTGAGTTCTGGGGAATGAATTTCAAGTAAGGTTTTTTAACGCCGCATCTTAATACTGTCTGGGTTATACGCCTTTTTAGGTTACTGATTACGCTAGTGGGTTAAGGATGATCGAGGTTGAATTTATATGAACTGTACCCACATGGGGGCTTAGGCCCACAACAATGTTTGCTATAGAGTAATGAACTGTTAAACATAGTACGCCCTTGGAAACATTGGTTTGAAAATGTGTTTTCTTGTTTCCTTTGCGTTTCCTATGAAGGAATGCGTTGTCATCCAATTAAAATGGGTTACAACTTACAAGAAACAAAGTTTAGATGCCTGTATGTGTTTGCCAAACAACGTGGGCCAGGCAAGTCGTTCGTTGTAGTGGGAACAAATCATTTGTAAAAGAACTTCACACTTTGTAGGAGACATACTAATTAAGTTTCTAAAACCACTGCCGTCTTTGAGCTTCAGTTTTGTCAGAAGCTAATTTTAATAATATGAACCATTTTGGAACACATTGCGAACCCACCAACGTTTTCTTAAACGGTCCAAAGCTACGTACAAAGCACAAGTCATAATAGCAGCCTCATTGGTTGGCATCTTGTACTCAACTGAACTCCGGACGGGAAACAATGTTTGTTTAACTGTTTGCAGACAATGTGTTTACTATGTTTGTAAATGGTATGTAAAAGGTGCCTCTATGTTTGCAAGAAACAGGAAACATTTCGGAAACATTAATAAACAATGTTTCCAAGTACGTACTGTCGTACTAGGCTTTAGGGAACGCATCATGTTTGTTTTATAACTAAAGTGCTCACCAATACAAGAAAAAGGTTTATTTTAGAGCTATACATTGTTAACCAATATATCAGACAGGTTTGTTTTAGAACTATGAATTGCTATCCCAGAAACCCTCATAAAGTCAATCAATAATTGATTTTAAAAAGTGACTGATTACCACTGAATGAGAGGTCAAGGTTTGAATCTCGCTCGAGTCCACTATGATATTTTCCAATGTGATCAATGTGGTTTTATCATAATCTATCCATACTAATGCGAGTGCACTTCAACTAAATGATCGTCCTTGTCCCAACCCCATAGATTAAACCGTTAAAATTATTGTATTGGATAAAAAAAAAAGATAAAAATAATTTAGAACTGGTAGTTTCAGCCTTTAAGATAAATACGTGTTGAATTCGGAGGTGATCCAAGGGTTTAAGCACACATTTAGAAATGAGTATTTCATCATCATATTTATAGTCAAATAATATTTATATTATTATTTATATCTGAGTCTACAAACGTCTGAGGGAAAATAGTCGACCTTCAAAGCTTAGTCGTTAACATGTTGCTATTGGGAAGTGAAAGGAATGAGTACCACTAATTCAACTTAATTAATCTTCAATTGGTAGACGCAGTGAAGGAGGGGTTTTGTTAGGTTTAGTTAGCTTGTAATTAATAACCAATACACGAGTTATAGGCCTAATTATTAGGCTAATTCGAGCGTTTTCAGGAGACTTTTTTTAAGTTGCCTTTAACGTATCTCTGGGTTGTGTGAATGAAAATTAAGCTAGTTCGGTGGTTGAATCATTCCAAGCAATGTGTAACTTTACTTTTGAACAATTATTTTGTGTTTCAGATTTTTGTACACCTGTTTATGGGTTACCAATACGCCACGTAACGTTTTTTCTTACCTTTTTGACCTCCCTCCCTTTTCCCATTCGTGTAACCCCAAGTAGACATTTAGTCGCACCCCTCTAATCCAATCCAACTTGTGTTATATACATTTTCAGATCAAGAATGAATGTCATTATTTCATAGAGTAGCTTTTAAGACACTAAAAATGGGACTCATGTTTAATGCTATTTAATAACAGAATACATTTTAAATCCTGAATATAAATAATTTCAAAGATTTAAAAAATAAAACATTATTATTATTATTATTATTATTATTTATGGTTTAACTGCACATACAAACGCGTATTTGGAAAGTTAACAGCCTTTTTAAGATTATTTTCTGTCTTGCAAAGTACAGTTATGAATATATTACTCTTCAAATAGTCATTAGTACACACATGATTTGAACAGTAATATTATTTTCTCAACATTTTAATTCAAGTATGAGATCTGTGCTACGTGAAATGTTGATGTACCCCCCTCCCCCCCTTTTTCCCATGTAAAATTATAATTATACAATTAGAGTTCACCCCTACCCCCTATCAACAGCGTCACGTGGTTTATGGACGACCCTTAAGAGATTCCTTTACAACTGCCCCAGATTTATTGCTAGGAATTTGTGCATACAATATATATATATATATATATACCCGCTTCGGTGGTCATACGGTCTAAGTTGTAACATTCGCATTAGACTGAACTGCTGATGACGTGAAGATCAGGGTTCGATCTCGGTTGTGTATACTGAAGGTAGTTTTCCCTAAACGGTGTTCTATTCTCCCTCCATGTAATTGCTGGTACACTTCCTCTAAATTATACCTCCCTCATCCCTAACACATTATAGTAATCAGTACCTAGGAGTATAACCCACATGGGTTACGTGGTGCTATAAAAACTATATATACATTATGTTTTCGATTTGTAAACGACTTGTTCCCAATACTGAGTGATGATAGAGGTTAACTTCAAGCTTGGTAGACCCGGGTTTGATCACAGGGGAGTGTGCCTGAAACAATTTACTATTTGTATTTGTCCTTGTCCCTGACTAGTACAACTCCTATAGTTGAATCATGAGAGGAAGAACTATTTTTGTCCAGTAACAAATCAATGTAGAGTGGCCGGAATTGGTAAAAAGGCCATGCTACAAATGTTAAAATGGACGCATTTGGTTAAAAGTAACATCTGCATAACATGTGAACTGCCGTATGGCTACATTAAACCAGTCGTATTTTTAACTGTTATGAATGGTTCTTCTTACGAGGATTCAACTATCGCTATGCTAGTGCTGGGTGGAGTAGCGCTAGGAACGTATGTTTTAGATAGTAACATTGTTTTTATATAAACATCAAAAATATATCTTTTAATTTTCTATAAATTTGGTTCCAAAACTGTGGAACGAAAGTAGATTTTTGGTGTGTCAAGAAAAGTTTTTGAAATGGTTAAATCTGGTTAGTTATTTGAAAATAGAAAATCAAGATAAAATGGTAAAGTGAAAAGATAAAACAAAAAATAAAAAAGTGAAAAAATGAGGCAGATAACAGATACATATAAATAAAGAAACGGCAGTAATTATCTTAAAAATACCCTTCTTACTACCCAGTATACCCATTAAATCTTGGCTGTTCTCGAAAGTTTATCGATCTTAAAATTGGGTCATAGCTCTAAAACATTTGGGAAGAACCCCGCCTTATCACCTTTTCAGGTTATACGCATGTCTACCAATTATGCTAATGAGTTAGGGATGAGGAATGTTGAATTTATAAGAAGTGTACCCGCATTTGGGTGGATGGAGAATGGAAAGTCATTGAGGAAAAAACACCCTCAGTACACACAACCAGGATTCGAACCCTGTCATTGGCAGTCTAGTCCACCACAAGAGTGACGCCTTAGACCATGCGACACCAAAGTGGGTATAGTTCTTGTTATAGCTGAATATAGCTGTTATTTCTTCACAAGTAAGAAACTACAATATTGTCAACATAGCTTCGTCTTTTAAGACGTTTAACACCAATTAGGGTCTATTAGTGGTTGGAATCTCACTTATAGTGAACTCAGAGTATCTTATAACTTTAGACCTCAGGAACTTTGACTAATTAAGTGTTTTATCCTTAATTAAGTTAATCTGAGAGTTTTATCCTGACATAACAATGTGGATTTAAAATCATTGTTTTGATGTGATTCGCTTTACTATATTTTTCTTACTAGCTCACTCTAAAACCATATTTGACTATCTACGATCTTAAAAAAAAAATCAAATTACCCGGATATTAAAGATAGACGCATCGTTCCCAGCTGCGAGGGACAGCCGATTGTCGGCCGCCGTGTTTATTGCTGTAGACAGGTGCACTCAAGGTACAAGGGGACCAGTTTCAAAATCGAATTGTGAAAACAAAATTTATTATTTTTTTAAAGAAATATAATTGTATACATATTTATCGAAAAAATTCACACGGTCATGGAAATCTAACACCTGGACCAATCCTAGGCTACTGAGCTAATAAGAGAATGTATAGTTTTTTTAAATGTATTAGTACGCTCAAAATCAAGGTCACCTATTTGGTGGCCTCATGTTCTAACGTGCTACTCTCGTAGTAGACTAGACTGTTGAAGACTGTGAAATTGAGGTTAGAATATAGGTTGGGTGTGCCAGTTTTCCATTTCTCTCCCATGCAAATGAGGGTACACTTCCTTTAAGTATGACCTTCTTAATCCCTAACACCATTACCGTAATTAGTACTTAAGAGAATAACCTGCATGCGTAGTAAGACGTGGTGCTAAAAACCCAACTATAAATCCCTAAATTGTATTAATAAATATCAAACTGATTCAAAAATCCCTTAAAATGACCAAAATAAACGGAAACCAAGAAAATATTAACTATAATTTAAAAATGAACAAAAAACCCTCATAATTTTTTTTTCGACAAGTGGAGGTGGGGGTGGGGGGTTCAAAGGGGGGGCTGAACGGAATTTATGTAGAGTACATTTGAGCAGTGTCTAGGATGTATAAGAAAATCACATGTCATTAACATCCGGTATAAGGAGGTGACTTGGATGGATTGAATCTAAAGGAAATGTATTCACATTCGAGTGGAAAGAGAGTCGCTCTCAGTACACCCAGCTGAGGCGCTGGTCCTGAATTCCAGACGAGACTGAAGCCCTTGTCCGTGGTCCCACCAATGTGGCTACCAAGGTTATCGGTTACTTATCAAAGGAAATGGAGGTTTGGAGGTAAACTTATGAGGGGATTCCTCCTCGTTAGCTCGGGGGGGGGGGGGAAACACAAGGTGTAAAAACAGGCGTGNAAAGGGGGGGTGGGGGGGAAAATTATGGGGGGTTCCCCCCTTTTGGGGGGGGGGGGGGGGGGGGAATCAACGCGTGTTAAAATGGCGTGTGGAACACCACCTTCCAGTGAACCTGGTCGGGATTCAAACCTCAACCTACCGTCACTGTCTATAGGGGAGCACAAGTCACAACAGTTCATGGTTTCTCTTTTTACAAATATATATTTTTAGCGCCGCGTCTTTCTGCTCGTTCGGGTTATACGAATAATATTGTAATAGTTACGCTAGTATGTTAGGGATAAGGGAAGTTGAGTTTAGAGGAAGTGTATCCACATTTGAGTGAAAGGATAGTGTAATACCATTTAGGAAAAACCACGCTCAGTTCCCCCACCAAGATTCGAACCCACCTTTTAATTGTTCAGATTTTTTGGCTAAAGATTGTTAGGGCCTACTGATTTCCTTTTCTATTTGACTTGTCTGGCGAGAAAACAAATAAAACATAGTAGAGATATTTTATATTTATTTAATCTTTTACATTTCAAAATTTCGTATTATATTATGTGATCAACATTACTTAATTTATTATTATTATTATTATTATTCTTTGACTTCCCGGGATCCTTTGGACCACCAGTTGTCCGAGAACCATACTTTGAGAAACATAGCCTCAGATCATGTGGCCACCGAAGTGGGTCGTACCCAATATTAATTTAGACATGATCCACATCGGTGGGCACGCGGAATACATGTCAGCCTCGTCATATATTCTGGTTCATCGGTGACGGGGAGCTCGTTAAGGATAGTTTTTATAAATGTTTTTTTCCCTTTCCCCCCACACTAATGAGGGTAGGCTTACACTAAACTATACCTTATGCATCCCTAATTTATTAGTACGGGTAGTAAGACGTGGAGCGTGAAAATAAGCCTCGAGCCTCTTCACCAATGACGAGTTTAACCCCTTAGAGGCTTGGATCACCCGGTAACTGCTGTCACGTGTTGTTTGTTTGTAAGGATTATTTTATTTCTGTTAAACATATAAATATAAACATGAATAAAAACACGTAGAAACATGGAGGACAAACAGTTGACACCAGCCCCGAGGGGCTCTCGACAACACACACGACATAGAAACATATAACAAAACTTCACACAGAAATACAATGACGCCCTGGCGGGCTGAATAAGGCTCTCAGTAGGTTAGGGGTGGGAAAATATAATAAAAACCCACCCCGTAGCTCATAAATGGTCGCCGCTGTCACGTGATCTGTCCCATATCAATATGGTTGGTGCGTCACGTGCGCTTAGAATGTGAACTTTATAGTATTTTCATAAACATAGATGTAATCTGCAAGTAATACAAATAAGGAGTGGAAAGGATAATGGGACAAGGTCTTGAAACGTTCAACCTTCTTTCCAAGTACACCGGACATTAATGGAACCTTTGTCCGGATGACTAGTCGGGAGACAAACCCTGACCTCTCTCGTGAAAGTGCGGGCTGAGGCGCATGACTATGTCCTTCCCGTACTTCTGACGCGAGCACTGTTTTTCCCACCGGTAGGGTTGGCTCCGCGACAGTTGCCTGGACTGACGGATGGGACCGGTACAGTCCATTTTCACACGAAGAACGGTTTAAAAAAAAAATCCCAAAATCCTCATTGTGCTTAAAATTGAGAGCATTTTACTATTTTATGAATATTATTTTAAAGTTATTGAAAATATCCCTCAAAAGTGAAAGTTGCTTCTAACATGACTT
The DNA here is from genome assembly GCA_902151425.1 of Timema shepardi. Lineage (NCBI taxonomy): Eukaryota > Metazoa > Arthropoda > Insecta > Phasmatodea > Timematidae > Timema > Timema shepardi. The sequence continues at coordinate 31,192 of CABFVX010005153.1, read as the reverse complement.
GCCGAATGAATATATTAACATTGTTTTAGTAAATTTTTTAGCTTTTAAATAATACTGTTCTTCCTAACAAAATCCTTCTATACCTTAGCACATCTGTCTACAGTTGAATTCTTATAGAAAGAACCTTATCTGACAGCTAAAAAAGTTACTAAATCTTCTTTAACGCATTCATACGTCAAGTCATGTTATCTGCGGCAGTAGATTTTGATGGATCATATCAATATCTATACAATAAACTAGATCTGTTTTATCAATGTTAAACTCAAAACTATATGTTCTTCTTACTGGGATTATTTGATTTATTTGAATTTTCAAAACGGGCACCTTAAGGTTGGAAGGTAGAGAACGCGAGAAAAGGCCAGTGTTTTTGCAGTTTTTATATCACAACTTTTGTTTTTGCCAAAATACATAAAATATTGCTGCATTATAACTTTGGTTCAACTTTCTTCACATGATGCTATCAAAAGTTGCAGAATATCTGTCATGACCATAGCGGCGTTAGATGAGAAACTTTTAGATGTAAACAAAAGGTTGTCAGTAAATTCCAGAACACCCTTGACAGATATTCAAGAAAGGTTGATATCACTATTTAAAAAAAATTAAACTCTTTTTTCTACTGGAGAAATATTTTATTTATTTTGGGTAAAAAAAATTGTGTTTCCATAAAAACTACAAAAACAGTCTTTTTCTCGCGTCTCCTTCATCCACACTTTAAGGCCCAATTTTGAGTTTAGTGGTCCTCAGCAAAGAAGGTTTCCCCCTCTTGCTCTAAATGTTAAAGTTCGACTGTCATTGTAAGAAGTTCTATCGATCCTCTATAACAGAACTCGCTAAACATGTTTTGAGTGTCGGGTGTTTTGAAACTCTCCTGTGGCTCAGAGCAAGGTTGTTCTATAAATAGTGCTGAGCTCAAAAATAAATAACTTCTCGAAGGAAAGAATTTATCATTTTTAAATGTTTAAGTAGTTATTATTATACACATTTTAAATTACTAAAGGTTTATATTCCACCTCTGTGTTCTAGTGGTTAGAGCTCCTGGATACTGAGCAGAAGTCTCAGGTTCGACCACTGGCACTTCCAAATTCGTCTGGGGACAAATGAGGTGTTACTTGAATAAACATGTAGCGGATCTGGTCTATAAAAGTGAGCTTAACGACTGGAGGTTTTGTTGTGCTGATCCCACGACACCCTATATACGCGGAAAATGGCACTATCTTCGCCAATAGACGGTGAGCACTCGGTTTGTATGGTTTGATTGCGGGCTGACGCTATGTAGTTTATGATGTAGTGCAATTTGAATGAGATAGTATGCTAGGGGTGTGCCAAGTCCACTTTTTTCAATTCGAAACGAACTCGAATCGAATATATGAAATATTTTCGAAGTCGAATCGAGGTTTGAATATTATATTTTAGTTATTTTATGCTTGGAAAATATAATATTGTGGTTACTTATATTACTTTGTGCACTAAAATTACTTGGTAAATGTTTTATTGCACAATTGTTTGTAATATTTCATGTTATTTTGACAAATCATGTAATTCAATTTCTTTAGATTTATTTAATTATATATTATTTTGTAATGTACAAAATAGCTCAGAATGAGTATTATTGAATATAAAGCGAGTATTTTAGCTGTCAATATTTTTACTGGCGAAGTTTTCAAGTCAGAATTTATTTCGAAGTGAAGTCGAAGGTGATGTTTGTTTCGAAGCCGAGTTGAAGCTTCACGCACCCCTATATAGATTTTTTTTTTTACAAATGTGACAACTTTTGTTTGAAGTGGCCCTAATTTACTAGGCTGGAAGCACTAACTCAAGTTGAAACTGGACTTTCCCCCTGTACCGGTAATAAGATGCGGTAACAAAACAAAACGGCCACGATTGTTATCCAGAGGTATGTGCGACCCATTACTCCCCACGAGCCTTGGTGAAAGTCTTCCACGGACCCCTGGAGGGCACGATTGTATCCAGTGGTATGTGCGACCCATTACTCCCCACGAGCCTTGGTGAAAGTCTCCCACGGACCCCTGGAGGGCTCGATTGTATCCAGAGGTATGAGTGACCCATTACTCCCCACGAGCCTTGGTGAAAGTCTTCCATGGACCCCTGGAGGGCTCGATTGTATCCAGAGGTATGTGCGACCCATTACTCCCCACGAGCCTTGGTGAAAGTCTCCCACGGACCCCTGGAGGGCTCGTCTATCAGAGCGTCTTTGGGACGTGATTGGGACTCTCATAGGTCAATCCCATAGTCCCCAATCTCTGTGATAAAAGATTGACTAAGTCCGGTACTTTGTCACAGACGCCATTTAAAATTTAAAAAAATGTGCTCAAATATTTTAGAAACCGTTCTATGCTATATAAATAATGCATCAGTACACATTTAATGCAATGTAAGTGCTACTGTCCAATTTTCATTGGAGGGCCCTTCTCTGGTAATTGTAATTGTTTAAATATCTTATCGATAGAGCAACAAAATAACACTAATAATATGGATGACATTGAATTGAGTCCCAAGCCACTTGTTTACCTTTTCATTTATTTGAATTGGCAACCTCTTTTAATCAGTCCATATCGAACGTTATGGAGTGCACGTCGACTGAAAAACAAAAAACACTGTTTGTCATTAATGGCTTTAAGCTACGTTTTCACAAAATGCTAAAGGACAGAGTAAAATGGTGGATTTGTTGCAAGAGCTCTTTTAAGTTTTTTTTTAAACTTTCAGCCAATCATGTTGCTTTAGCTAACTGCAATGAACCTAACCTAACCTAACAAGTTCCTGCCAACAAGCTCCTTGGGACTCAGCTCCGATAACCCAGAAATGGGTCTGGGACTCAATTCATCATTTCCCAATAGTATAAAAATGTCTTGAATTTTGGTCACAAAACACTAAGTTTGTGCTTTCTTAAAGTAAAATTGGACTATACACATTGACCAGTATTTACTTTCGAAATTATCTCAATTCTCACTCCGGAGTTTTTATTGCTCACCCCCTGAAACGACGTGACCCCCTTCCGGGCTGTCCGCATAATTACATTAGCAGGTCCGGGTCGAGGAGGCTAGAAGTGAGAGAAAATGTTACCGCATTAACATGGAGGAGAGGTGAGAAAATATTAAGGAAAAAATCTCCCTCGGTACAACAGGCCTAGTTTTGAACCATGACCTTCCTACCACAAGCAAACCAGACAGGATTATGAGACCGACACCTTCTTTTACACATGCCCACTGATTGTCTTACTACCCGTCCACATTTAGTCACACTCATGGTAGAGGAATGAGGAAGGTTGTATTTGAGAGAAAATGTACCCACAATCATAAGGAAGGAGGGAAACCGTTTCGGGAGAAAACACCTTGACTGACATTAAAACGGAATAGCTAGGAAAATATAGTTAAACTAGCAAATTTAATGAAAATAAATATGAGATAAGTAACAAATAATATTTACATCTTTGATTATCTATTTGATTTAAACAGTTAATCTTTAAAATGTTTTATTTATGTCTTTTTCTAGTTTTTTGTATTTTCATATAAACGTGTCTTATGTTATTCTCTTTTAATTGGCTTTTTAATTCATACATTAATGTCTCACAAATCTCACTTTATTTTGTTACATGCATAAATATCATAAATATCAATTTGATTTGTAATTACATATTTTTGAATGTTTTGACTCGCATATCTTTTTGTACTATCATATTATTATTATTATTATTATTATTATTATTATTATTATTATTATTATTATTATTATTATTAGCACCGTGTCTTACTACCCATTCAGGTTATACGCACTTACGCTAATGTGTAATGGTAGGGTGATTGTGAGATGAAATGAAGGACCTACAGTTTAACGTGGGATCCGAACCACAATAGAGGTCTGGCATTCCCCACATTCACAAGATGTCTTGTCAGAGGTGAAGGAAGGGTTTGGTAATCAGATAAATCTGTGCCGGGTGTAATATATTTATTTTAATTACATTTGCTAATTGAATTATATTCTTTAAATTATTATTATTGCGATTCTTACTATAATATTAAAATGTTTTCCAATAATAGATTCAATCCCATACACCCCCGACACCGTCAAACCTAACGAGACGAGATTAGAGTATCTAGTCCGGTCATCCATAGCTATATGCGCGTGACTTGTTTCTCGGTAAACGCCACCGGATTTTCCGTCGAGACGAGTCGTAGTCAACTGACTCTATAGGTCGAAAGAGTCATGAAAACAAGAAGGAAGGTCATGCACATGAATGACTTAGCGCATCATTCATTACTGCGGATGAATCCGCGATTCATAAAGTAAGTTACGTGTATTCGTGCCAGAATTGTTTAAACCAGTTATGCAAATGGAGAGGGCATCGTTTCCCTGGGTAGTCGTGGATAGTAATTAAAGATGTACTCTCATGCGACAAACTACTTGTGTCTAGACCCACGACCTTTACTTCCATATACCCTGATTTTGGTTGGAAGAACTAGAGAAAATTTCAAACGTATTTCTTTGCGGACAACAATGTACTTTATTATTTGTGTTATTTTATATGTATTGATAATATCTACTATCAAAAGATAATAGGACTTGATGCACGAATCTATTTAGAATTGATTTAGTAACTTTAGTAACTACCAGATATTGCTCTTCTTACCAAAATCTAGTAAAATATTATCAATGTTGACAGCAAAATAATATGTATATTTTCCCTAAAAGTTTCTTCCTGCCAAAATAAAACTAAAGAAGTAGATCTAGTAGCTCAGTAAACTGCCATAAAAGGTTGTCCAACCAGTGGATCAGCAATACCTAACACTTAAATGTGCTTGGAGATAATTTTATAATCAATATGATGAATAGAAATATATGAACTACTCCTTTGTTTAACTTACTCACTCTATGGCACTAGGAACTCGAAAGTTCATTGCTGCACTTACAAAAGTATACCACCTATACCTATCTTAAGCTAGTTCTATCCTGTCCACCTCATTACACCCTATCCCTATATTGAACTAGTTCCATCCAGTCCACCTCATTACACCCTATCCCTATAGTGAACTAGTTCCATCCAGTCCACCTCATTACACCCTATCCCTATAGTGAACTAGTTCCATCCAGTCCACCTTATTACACCCTATATCTTTCAGGTCCATTCTAATGTTATCCTCCCATCTCCGTCTAGGTCTTCCCAATGGTCTCTTCCTATTGGGTTTGCCAGTCAGTACCCAGAACAAGGTTCTAGAATCTCCCATTCGCTGATCTGATTTGTGTAGCTAATGTATGTATTATACACTAGAACATAAAGTTGTAAATGAGTGGTGTAAACCATTACATTCATGTCGGATTTTGATGCCGCTGACGAGGGGGCAGAGTTCGAAACCTCTATCCAAGCTAACGTGGGTACGTTTTCAATAAGCTACTTTATTAACTTATATAAAAGTGTCGCTATTCTATTTAATAACCGTCAGATATGACAGCCATTAGTGGCCGGAAACTCAACCATTCCCCCAACCTTATCTTAATTTAATTGAAAAGCTGTGAGAAGTAGTCGCTATTGTCGAACATCATAGTGTGTAAAGGTACACTTTGGTTGTGTGTGTTTAGCGCCCAGTCTTACTACTCGTTAGGTTTATAAGTTTATATACTAGATATTATAATGATTTTAGGGATGAGGAACGTTATAATTAGAGGATGTGTAGCCGCATTTGTTTGGAGGGAGAGTGGAAGACCGTTTTGGAAAACTATCCTCAACACACCCGACCGAGATTTGAACCTCAATCTCCCCGTCATCAGCAGTCTAGTATACTGAGAGAGTAGCGCCTTAGACAATACGGCACAAAACGGGTCACTTTAAAATTATAATGTTTCGAATTTTACTCTTTTTTTTAAATATGGTGAAACATTTCCACTAGTCTCGATTCCACTGTTTGCTTGAGTATAATATATAAAACCGTACCACGATGTGACGTCTGGTTCAGGGTGTAATTTATCTTTATATAGGTGCTATTTGGGGTTTAAGACAGAATACATCACACACGACTTACAAACTAACTTATTGCTTCACTTCCATCCCTAGTGTGCAGGTAATCACTAATTAGATAACAGGATGAACCCATACATATCTAGTAAATGTGTTCTTCAATATCACCCCGAGTCGACCCAGGGCTCCCTAGACCTGTGTATGACCACTATAAATGTTGACACTATAATTATCCGCAGATTTGTGAACACACTCAAACGAAGACGTCAACTGGCGGTGACTTTCACCTCACCTTCAGTTTAAACAATCCTGCCAGACTGAAGAGTACTTATGTTTATGCAGGCAATGATCTCGCAGAAACAAGAGGTCTGTCGGTACCTGTGCCAGCGGCCCCCTCAAGGAGGGGAAGAGGGAGGCGATATGGGAACGTCTCCCTTCTGCTCCCCCAAAACAATCTTGGAACACGTGGGCATTGCGTAATTACATCGAACACTGTAGGTGGGTGTGGTCGATTATAGTGGGAGCCATTTTAGAACCAGAATGATGTGCTACGAAACAGTGGCGCACCCACGGGGAGGGTTACCCCCAACCTACCTAACCCATAAAAATAAATAAAGAAAGAAAGAACGAGAAGGAAACCTTTATTAAAGCTCTGACGTTTCTGTATATTACTATTTTGGAAAGTGATCTTTGAAACAATTTATTTTTAAATAAGCCTAGTTGAGATCTTACATTTGTTGGTGATCGGTTACTGTTAGTTTGTTTTTAGTTGCCAAAAGAAAGGTGTCGCTACAAACTCTCGTCTATTCAACAAGTTGAGTCTATATTCTATTCAAATATAGTTTTCATTAACTTATCTGTTTTAAAATATAAATCCTCCCCCAAAAACAGTTTAAAATAGCCCCCTCTAAACCTTAATCCAGCATGCGCCACTAGCCCGAAAGGGTAGTAAGAAACAATGCTTCACGAATTTATTTATTTTTATAAATGATAAATGCTAAATGAAGAGAAATATGGGTCTAGGTAGGGGGGGAGGGGGAGGGGACGTTCTGGTATTGTAAGGCCCCGTGTCACTTCTCGGATTTCTCCCTCGTGAGGTAGCAACTCTTCACGAACAGTACATTTTGAAACAAAAACAAACGTTAGTGCGACAACCATAGCTACATCGCTAAAAGTGGTTAGCTTTGTTTTACACTATGCTATAAATATAGCTATTTAAAATTGTAATTAATTATATACATGCTGTTTGAGAATATATAATTTAAAAATATGTAGATGTACAAATGACAAAATATGCCAAAAGGTCGCATCGAATACCTCAAAAGGCGAACCCGATGCGGCCTTTGTTACAGTGGAATCGATATATTATATTATTACAATTTTAAATAGCTATATTTATAGCATAGTGTAAAACAAAGCTAACCACTTTTAGCGATGTAGCTATGGTTGTCGCACTAACGTTTGTTTTTGTTTCAAAATGTACTGTTCGTGAAGAGTTGCTACCTCACGAGGGAGAAATCCGAGAAGTGACACGGGGCCTTACAATACCAGAACGTCCCCTCCCCCTCCCCCCCTACCTAGACCCATATTTCTCTTCATTTAGCATTTATCATTTATAAAAATAAATAAATTCGTGAAGCATTGTTTCTTACTACCCTTTCGGGCTAGTGGCGCATGCTGGATTAAGGTTTAGAGGGGGCTATTTTAAACTGTTTTTGGGGGAGGATTTATATTTTAAAACAGATAAGTTAATGAAAACTATATTTGAATAGAATATAGACTCAGCTTGTTGAATAGATATTATGACAGCACGGATTATGCAGACGAGGCCTAACTTTGCTGAAATGCTTATTATTTATAAAAACCAATACCTACTGCTACAGGTCCTTTCTTCATATATTTGAAATAGATAAGGTATAGATATTTTTCTTCCTATATTTGAACTAATTATAGTATCGATACTTTTCTTCCTAAATTTAAAATTGGTAAGGTATCGATAATTTTCTTCCCGTATTTAAACTAATTATAGTATCGATACGTTTGTTCCTCTCTCTGAGACGTGCGCAGTGTCCCTCTCTCCGAGACGTGTGCAGCGTCCCCAACTAAAGGCAGGGAATGTCCCCAGTTGCAGCAACGACCAGCAGCGACAGTAGCTCCTCAACATGCAGATAGAGAACCAACTCTTGCGACAAGAAGCTGAGTGATTTACAACCGACACAGACAGTCGTGAGAAGCATATAGAGGTAAACTTGAACATGTTCCAGCACCTCTCACATTCCCAGCGCACGTGCCAGGAGGGGGCCCTTCACTTCTCTACGGTCGTGATCGTATCCTGTACCTCGTTCTTTCGGCGGCGGCAACCTTCCTCTCTCCCTTCACCGGATCGTGTTCCCCCGAGGGGTGCGGGGTGGCCACGCTCTGTTAACCGAGGACTTCTGACGGCAGGAATTAGTTTGACTATTTAAATTATGTTTTATATCATACTTCCATACCAAATGTTAGTTTCAATAAATTATTCAGCTCCCATGGTGGTCTAGAGGTCAGAGTTTCCAGAGGTTTCGTGTTCGATCCCCGGTGCTTACAGCTTTTCTGTGAAGTAGTGGGTCTGGAACGAGGTCAACTCAACCTAGTGAGGACAAATGAGGAGCTACTTGAATTAAAAAGTAGCGCCTCCGGTCTAAAAAACGGATAGAAATGGCCGAATGGTTCATTGCGCTGACCACATGCCACCCTTTGAGTCTATCAGCAGAAGTTGACACTATCTTCACCAATAGAAGACGGCAGTAGTGGTGTATAAGATTCCAATTAATCTAGTATCTTATTATCACAAAATAAAAGATTAGGCCTCTATATAAAAAATAAAACTGGCCCTTTATTTGTACCAAATATTCGAAACTTTTTTTTTGCAACAATGGTGTGTATGTCGGGTTAAGCCACTTTCATTGTTGACAAGTGTGTGTCCTTAAAGTGGAGATTTAAGGGTTGCGGGAGAAGGAAAGTGATTTTGTAATTTTATAGAAAAACTTTTTTTGGCTTAAATAAATAAAATATTGCTCATTAGAAACATAGTTTAGTTTTCTTCACATGGTGATATCAACATTTGTTGAATATCTAACACGAGCATAGCAGCATTATATTATACACTTTAAATGAAGAGAAAAAATTGTCATTTAATTCCAGGGCACCCTCGTTATATATTTAAGAAATGTTGAGGTAACCATGTGAAAAAAATTCTACTGAAGCAATATTTGATTTATTTTAACAAAAATAATGTCCTTTAGGCTCACATTAGCTACATTCCTACCTAAAATAATGTCCTTTAGGCTCACATTAGCTACATTCCTACCTAAAGTGTCGCCACATTTTAAATGGCTTATCCTCGCACCTAGACAGTACAATTCATGTCTCTAGAACTGGGTGTGTAAGATTAGCTATCATGTCTGGGGGTAAGTTAGCTTGTATGTCGTGTGTTGATATGAACTGTGTTCAAAAATTATTTGTCACACGTATTGAAAATAATATAATTATCATCAGTTGTTAAGCGGGAAAACGCTTTCAGTCACGTTTTATCTAGCTTACTGGTATGTGGCGCAGTAGGGGTTGGTCTTCCCTCTCCACTTCCATGCTAATACATATGATTTTTTATACGCTGTCTTTTCCCCAACCAATCTCCACCCTTTATAATAAACTCATTAAAAATACTCATGTGAAGCCTATGAAACAAGAGGACAACCTGAAACAATAGATTATAATAAATAACAAACATTATAAGTTTAACTATTAATACATTGTATTTGACCGATCTCGTCCTTATTAAGTTTACTTTTGATTTGCAGCTAAAAACCAAGGTTGGCAACTTTGACGGTAGGATGATGGTGGGACATAAGCTAAGTTCATCTAAGTTAGGTTGTTTTGGAAGTGAAGGTACATCCAAGAAAGAACAGTCTAAAAAGGTTTCGAAGATTGCGTTTTATGATCAATATTCGGTTATAACATAGTTTCGACAATTGAAAAATAAGTAATAATCATCCCGAGAAGTTGTAGAATGCAACCAGCAATCTACCATTTCAACAGAGATTGCATACCCGGAATTGACACGGGGAGTCTTGGTGCGAGACGTGATAAACTGTTGTTTTTTTTGCTCAAGATATGATAATTTTTTCAATTTTTTTTGTAAGTGTCAATAAAATATTAATATTTATTTATTTATGAACTCTTAAAATTTTTAAAATATGTTATTTTATGAATAAATAATAAGCTTTTCTTTAAGACGCTTTTCTTCAAATTTTTGAATTTTGATAAGTTGTCGAATGTTACAGTTTTGGAACAATCACTGTTTGAAAACTTCATAAAGTGTCAATTTTTTAATCGTAAATTATCTTATATACACATATGTTTCTTAAATATGTTAAATAGCTAAATTATATATTTTAAATGTTCAGAATTGTTCATATATATATAATAATTACGTATATATGATCATTATTTGCTAATTTTAGAAGTTAGGCCTATATGTATTTTGGGTACTTGGCTGCTATTTTAACTCGTAATACCCGAGAGTCTATTTATGAAACTAAAATGATTAAGGTGTGGCTTGACTTTTTATGTGTCCCTGAACTTAACAAAGTGGATCTTACAATTCTATCTCTGTATGTCTGTCTATAGCCGGGGCTACAGCCGAGAGAATTTGATGGATTTAGTTCAAATTTGATATTTAGATGGTATATGATCATACCTCAAGATATATAATTAGTGATTTTGATTATAGTTTTAAAATATTTGAATATATTTTTTCCAAAATAAATGGGTGTCTAGTGAGCGTTTTCAAGATTTCCACCGTTTATTAATAAAAAATACCTGTGTTTTTCAGGTTTTTAAGACACTTTACGGAGTAGTATAAAGGAATGAAAATTCTTTTTTTTAATAAAAAAAATTTGCCATTGTTAAATGATGACATTGGTGTCTATGATAGAATGGTTTGACTTTGAGTAATGAAACCCATTGTTTCTAAAGAAGAAAAGAGGAAAAGGCACAATAAGACATGTATTCAAATTGCCTTGGTTATTTCTTCAGTTCGCTTTTTATTTCTATGCGAGGGACATCTCGTCAAAGTTTTAACAGTTTAATGCCCTAAATTTATATATACATATATTTCAGTTTTTTATTGGTGTAATTCCTTGTTTTTTCCAGACAAAAAATCCCTATGTTTTCCCGGTCCTCCCAGTTTTTAAGGTGCATGGCAACCCCAATTTTAAATTTCAAATGACATTTTATACAGCAAGGTCTTGCCACTTTAGACCTTAACTTGTCAAGGTCATTTGGATTATCAAATTATCCGAATTATCAAGACATAACAAGAAAAACATTTTACAACAACATTAGAAAATTATTTATATATTATTATTTGTAAATTGATTATTTTCGGCGTTTTTATTTATATAAAAAATTGTAGATTTACCCACAAACTTCTCAACAACTATTTTTATTTTCCCAACTTTTTCTAAATTCACCCATTTCTGTTTTAAGCTTAACGGTCTATGTCTTCTTTTATTCAACAACATCACACAAAACATCCACAAAAAACCAAACAAAGATCGTCCCACTATCAAGAGGAAACATCAACAGCAAGTTGTCGCGGTAAGATAAAGATAAATCACGATTGTGACCTTGAGTGGGTTTGAAGGGAACTAAACTAGGGGAGGTCCGGATTACCACGTTTTCCAGAATAGTGAAGATTCGGATTAGCAAGATATCACTGTACTTATTTTTCAATTCGTTCATTGGATTATAGATAATGTTTTTTAAAATTTGAACTATATCTATGAGAAAGTATTTACGATTTTACTATATTATTTATTTTTTTGAGCACTTTCAACATATTTGTGACTTAATCTAAGAGATGAGAAAGGTACCCATAACGGAGTGTACTCCCAATCGGTCGATGGTTTGTCGACCAACTGAAACACGTGAAATACTGGTGAGAGTTTGTATTTAGAGTTTGTTTTTATAATGTATAGGACATAATTGAAAAAATAGTAGAGTTTAAAAAAATCCTACACACACTCTTTGTTCTTGAGGATAATCTGTAAAGATTTACGTGTGAAGGCCAAGTTTCATAGGAAAAGCTTTATTTAACAGCTAAACATATACTGGTTCTATTTTAATGTATTCATACGTCAGGTTATTGATCTGTAGCTATAACTTTTGATAGATATTGATAGTAACTATAAAATAACACTAATTTATTAATGCTAGCTAGAAGAATATATGTTTATACTTTTCTAAAATGCTCTTCCTATAAAGATTGGACTGTATATTGTAAGAGTTGTGTTCGAAAAAAAAGTTAAAATATTTTATTTTCAATTATCAGTGAATTACCTTGAGTATTTTTTTAAATCTAATATTTGTGGTCGCATAATGTGTGTATGTATGTGTATACATGCGTGTGTGTGTGTGTGTGTGTATGTGTATACATGCGTGTGTGTGTAACTGTAGTGGACTTGCGACACAACATGTTTGTGCTGTCCTTCCTATGAGAAAGAATTCTCCGTAATTAGCCGTAGATAATTAATAGTAGGCCTAATTGTGACGGGAATTCTTACTAACTTTTTTATCTGTCCAAAGAACGAAATCTGTATTTTACACTTATCAATATGGCTATAGTTGTTTCGTTGAGTCTTACTTACTACCCATTCAGAATATGGGGCCGGGTTTAATTTAAAGTTAGTGTACTAGCATTTGCGGGGAGGGATGGTGGGTAAATACTTATTATAATCAAATCTCAATAGACTAATCCAAAATTCAAACCCTGATTTTCACGTCACAGGTAACCTAGACATAACGAGACTGACGCCTTTTCCCATGCGCCTCCGACAAAAAACAAAAACAAATCAAAGACATGGCATCCCAATTCATGAAAGTTAAGACTTAGATAAGTTGAACTAGAAAATTATAAAATTAATTTATGAATCAAGCATTTAATAAAGTGGTTGATGTATTAGGTGAAATTGACAAGCACTAAAATTTACAATTTAAATAAAATTTTAATAAGGGAATATAGTGTATGATCTGAACAATTATATACAATTACAATGTATCACCAACTAAAATATAATGCTCAAACGAGTTGATGAATAGTCTTAAAACATAAGCTGACACATTAAAATATTAATACAAAAATATAAAATACAGTATAACGTGATATGAACAATGTTCTTAAGTACAGATTTGTGTTTGAAATTAAAGTAGTCAAATGGGTAATGATAAATGTTTGTTGAACTCGTCATATATGTGTCATCTTTTATTTTCATTTATTTGATGTATTTAATTTGCACTGACTGAACCAACTGATTATATCACCACAAGAATAATAAACTAACTTAAATCTAGAGCAGACACAACCCCCACCCCCCGACCGTTAATTCATCACTGTGAAAGAGGAAGCCCTCATTTCACAAATTCTAATTTTTTTCTGCCGTGTCAGGAATAGAACCTGGGACCCTTAGCTCAGCATAAAGACACTCTACCGACTGAGCTAAGGTGTTTGATTGATACATTCTTGTTAAAGTAGTCATATATGTGTTAATGCATATCTGTTGAACTAATACGAAATATAACCGGTCTTGTAGCTCACTATAACTACTGACCCAACGGGACGAGCCTCCATGGTGTTAAAAATGGGTTAAATCACACACACACACAAAGTCGTAGAATTCAGACAATTTGATTGTGTTTCATTTGTTTGTTTTGACAAGCTCTTATAAACAGCTTAATCCGATTCCCCCGAGCGCAGCTGGGCGAGGACGAACCTCTGGTCAATGTCAGACATCCTCCACCAAATCCCGTGTTTTTATTGTTTTGTTTACTCGAGTTGGTTTATCTTGTCGAATTAAATGCTGGTTGCATCAGTCCCCTTCATCGTACTTAGTGTTGTTTCGGTGTTCAATAATTCAAATATCACAACGACAAGTTCAAACCCGTGACGGTAGACACGCGGGAAAAGGCGAAAAGCTTGATTTAGACTTTCAGTGAAATTTGACAGAAGACTCGTCTTGAAGAGCGCAGCAATTCACACACTAGCATGCTATCCCATGATAACTATGCAACAAAAACTAGAAACATACTTGATTTTCTATTGGCTTAGCAGATTTTCAAGATTAATATCACGATGAATGTTTTCAAGGTATAATATAACTAGTTGATGGTAGCGGCAGCGATTACTACAGATTATTGCACTAAAATGTGTTCTAAACTTTTTACTAGGAACAGTTCTATTTAATTTTGGTAATATTAATTATAATTGTAGTAAGGAGAATTATGTGAAATTAATAATATATGGAACGTACCTAGATGTTACATTTTTAAATTGATATGTATACCTTCTTTTAGTCGATTAAATCAAGACAAAAATCAAGACAAAAATAACAAGCAAGATGATTTATTGAAAGAAAGAACTCATTCTATCGTGAATTATGAAGTCAATTAAAACAATAATGGCATTTTAAATAGATACAACAGCACTTCTAAAAGATCAATGGTAAGATTTTTACAATAATAATATTCTAAAATTATTTACTCAACAGATAAACAAAGAAAAATTGTATTGTGATGACTAAAATATTTTAAGCAATAACAGGTCATAGGAGGGGCTGATAAGCAAATTGACTAGGAGATGAATTGGCAATTTGACTTGATTGTAGTTAATAATACCTTAAAAATGTTAACATAGACTATTAATATTTATAATTTTTAAATAAATTTGACAAAAAATATTTTGAACATATATGAAAAATAAGACTTCTCAAGTAGGAGTCATTAACATTTTAAAGGTATTATTAACTACAATCAAGTCAAATTGCCAATTCATCTCCTAGTCAATTTGATTATCAGCCCCTCCTATGACCTGTTATTGCTTAAAATATTTTAGTCATCACAGAATACTTTTCCCTTTTTGCTGTTAGTTAAATAATTTTAGATTATTATTATTGTAAATATCTTACCAATAATATTTTAGAAGTGCTGTTGTACTTATTTAAAATACAATTGTTTTAATTTACTTTATAATTCATGATGTAATCTCTAAATAAATAATCTTGCTTGTTATTTATTCTTGATTTGTGTCTTGATTTAATTGACTAAAAGAAGTTATACATATCAATTTAAGCAAATGTAACATCTAATTAGTGCGTTACATATATTATTAAAGTTCTATATAAGTTAGCAAACCCTAACTCGACTTTATAATTAAAAGTTTACTCGTCAAAGGCTACCAACTTTACATAGGTAATTATTCAGCTTTCGGATTTATTCTGAAACAAAACATATATGTTCTACGATGTGAACTTTAAAACGACTCCATTCCCAGCTCTTTATCTATTGGTTGCACCAACCGCTCAAGTAAGATTGAGTTGTTATTATTTTTAATCAAAGAAAACAATTTATTTACTGATAATCAACTATACACAAATCATGATGATGTAAAAATATATATTTTACAGATGAGCCACTGACTGCCCCCACAAAATGAAAAGATGGAAAATTTGTTAGAAAAAGTATGTTTTAGTTTTAGGCAAAGTATTTTTGCTGACATTCTGAACCCCTAACCTTTAAATGACTGTTCGTTTGTCAAAATCAGTTCAATAATTTTCTCGAAATTTCATTTACCGGGAACGGGCTTATGAAATTATTTATAAGAGATGTCACGAGGTAAATAAAAAACAGAATAAGAACGAAACGAGTTTTCCCCTTAACTAGTTATTTCCAATAATTTTCCAACAGTAGATGCAGTTGTCTGCTAGCATCTAGCTCTGTAGGTGCATGTGCACTGATTGCGTCAGTTGGTTTTGAAATTCGATTGAGTATCCCAAGCAGATATCACCGCGTATAAAAAGAAAAGTTAAAGCTATTTCAAGTCACGTTGAGCAGACAAAGCCTATGAAGCTGAAAATCTTGTTATTGCTTTGGTGAGCGTCACGTAATCACGTTTCCGCCATTATCTTGTTTTTTGGCAAACGTGTGAATCCGCAGTAAATCTCGTTTTGTCCAGTTTTCCAAGAAGGAGGAGGAGGCCAGAGTTTAAATTATTGCCAAATGTACTGAGATATATTTTCTTTAAATTGTTCACTGTTCTTCCTCTATGCAAACATGGACATTCCTATAAATTATGTGGCTACCCCGGTGGAATATTAAAACACAAAACAAAGTAATGACTATCCTACGAGTCCAGGTATTTTTGCTCGGCTATGGAACTAATATTTTTAGGTAACATTTCAAAAGGAAAGTTTTAGAAGATATTCATCTAAATTTTCCGCTGTGGCAACTTGCTAAGTAATTTAAGGAGCTGGGTTGGAGAAACGCTACTTAGGGCCTATTACATATATACATTTTACACCCGATTTTTTAAAAATCTTTTTGCCTTTTAGTAAAAATTTAGGTTTAGATATCTAAATCCAAAAACCCCTCTGGAGGACCTTATGAAAACCCCAGATACTAAGTTTTAGCGTGATCGGTAAAATAGTTTTGGTTCAAACGCGAGGTACAGACAGACAAAAAGACGGCATTGAAAAAACAACGTTTTAGGTTTCAGGGGGTCTTGAAAAGTTGACATTTATCAAAATCTTGAGTTCAAATTTTTTGACGATCACAATACTTTTTTTTTCAATGTGTCAAGAGAAATTAAAAAGGTATTCAAACTTAACTAATCATAAACATGTATTCTTTAAATATAGTGTTACTTGTAATGTGATATTTTTTGATGTTCTTACTAGCACCTGGGATCACGCATTCTAAAGTGTCAATACTGCAGTAGACTGGAAATACATGTTTGGGCGGTCAAGATTCGAATCTTGTTCGGGTATGTCGGGGGGCAGTTTTATACAGTTGCTGAATGCAACCTTGCATACCCTCTAGATTAACCCATCAATAACCCTGTGTTTGACGTGATAGTTGAGAAAAAAGTTCCTCAATGCTACCAATTAGGCCTAACCAGCTCACTTCTTTCCCAACAAATTAAATAATAATTACTTCCCGTTACTTGTGCTTGATTTATTAGCTGACAGAGGCCTAGTTTGGAGATAGTAACACATGAAGGTCCACAATCAACTTCACGTTGTTACAACCGAGAATGGACCTTTGGGTGTATTTATTTTATTAGATTTAACCTATATTATGAAGCTATTGGTGCTAATAACCCTCTTTGTTGCCTGATAAACGTAGATAAATATACACACCAACTGAGATTTGTAACAACAAATATGCGCAACAAAAAAACATGCATGAATACTGTTATTTATTTTAATTTTTTTAAGGATAATTTTGGTACAGTTATTACCTATTCAAATTTGGCCGATAAAGTTTCGATGATTTGTACTTATCGGTCGTAGGATTTTATTTTTATAGCACTGCGTCTTACTACCCTTTCGGTTTATACGATATATGTACTAAATACTATAATTTGTTAGGAATGAGTAAGGTTGAATTTAAAGGAAGTGTACACTCAGTTGCATGGAGGTAGAGTGGTAATCCATTGAAGAAAAACCACTCAATACACTCGAGCGGGATTGAGCCCCGATATCCCCGTCACCAGAAGTCCAGTCTGTTGCGCTGTCGTGGCGTGTTGAAGTCTAGACACAATAACATGTTTATCTGTACTAAGAATAGTTGGTGTATGCCAAGCCAGCCCAGAGGAGTTTCCGGAGGAGGAACTAAACGGAAAGAAAGAGCCATTCAGCAGGTGAGTAATTAGATGAAAACCTGGCAAAGGGCTTGGCCAGGACAGACCTTCCTTTGTATTGCGCACATTTATTGACACCATAATTATTCTAGGGTTTTTCATACACTGTAGAGAGCGTGGAAAGTAAATTAATCATATGTTTGGTAAGTTTTGTAATCGCTAACTACTTTTAAGAACGGAAAATTGTTTTAGGCTTGATTTACTTAATTAAAAATTTCATTTGAATGGCCAGCTACGCAACATGCTATAAAAGTTTACCTAACATAATTATAATAAGATTGATTCAATAAGCAGAGGAAATAATTGGGGATCATCTTTGTGGATCTCTACGAAACATATCAACATAAGATTTTTACTACTCGGCAAATATTAGAAAAAATGTGTGAATACAACATCACGGTAGATTTTTAAAAGGTCAATGATTCAGTTAAGAGAAACAAATTGTATGAAATTTTAGTTAAGTTTGGGATACCCAAAATCTTTTCAAGCTAATTTTGGTGTATTTGACATACTCGTGGCAGGGTACGGGTTGTATGTCACTTGTCACTGATACTTTCGAAATACATAATGGGTTGAAACAAGGAAATGCACTTTCCCCATTACTCTTTAACATAGACTAAGTGTATGCTATCAGGTAATCAACAGAGTAGGGAAGGGTTGACATTAAACGGTACAATTCAAATATTAGGGGACGCAGATGATTTAACTTAGTAAGGAAGCTGTTACAAGAAATACAGACATTTTACTAAACACTATTAAAGAAATAGGTTTAGAAATGGACGTTGAAAATATAATTATCACCCAGAGAACACAAACTGTGAACGATCATTTAGAGATTACTTCGAACAACATATCATTTGACATGGTTAATAAGTTTAAACATTTATAAACAAATTTAACTAGCAATAACGATATTAGATTGGGAATTAGGAAAAGAATACAGTCAGGAAATGCTTGTTATTACTCGGTCAGCAAGTTGTTGAAATCTCGTATGATTTCCAGGAATGCAAAACTCAGAATATACAAAACCATAATTTTACCGGTTGTGAAACGCGGACTCTTACCTTATAAGATAAAAATTAATCATTATAATGTTCGAAAACAAGGTGCTTGAAGATGTTTGGTCCACAAAGGGATTAGTAATCTGGGAAGTAGAGAAGGTTTTATAATGATGAATTACATACCCTGAACTCACAACAAGACATTATTAGGATAATCAAGTCTCGCAGATTACGGTGAGCAGGAAATGTAGCGCGAATGGGAGAATATAGAACCTTCTTCAAAATATTTAGTCGAAAACCCAATGGAAAGAGAACAGTGGGAAGACCTAAACATAGATAGGAGAGTAAAGTTGGAATGGACATGAAAGAATTAGGTTGTATTGAGGTGGACTGGATATAACTAGCTCAAGATAAGGATAGGGTGTAATGAGGTGGACTGGATATAACTAGCTCAAGATAAGGATAGGGTGTAATGAGGTGGACTGGATATAACTAGCTCAAGATAAGGATAGGGTGTAATGAGGGGGACTGGATAGAACTAGCTCAAGATAAGGATAGGGTGTAATGAGGTGGACTGGATAGAGCTAGCTCAAGATAGAGATGAGGTGGACTGGATAGAACTAGCTCACGATAGGGATAGGGTGTATTGAGGTGGACTGAATATAACTAGCTCAAGATAGAGATAGGGTGTAATGAGGTGGACTGGATATAACTAGCTCACGATAGGGATAGGGTGTAATGAGGTGGACTGGATAGAACTAGCTCAAGATAAGGATAGGGTGTAATGAGGGGGACTGGATAGAACTAGCTCAAGATAAGGATAGGGTGTAATGAGGTGGACTGGATAGAACTAGCTCAAGATAGGGATAGGGTGTAATGAGGTGGACTGGATATAGCTAGATAAAGGTAGTGATAGGGTGTAATGAGGTGGACTGAATATAGCTAGATCAAGGGATAAGTGGCGTACTTTTTTAAGTGTGGCAATGAACTTTCGAGATCCTAATGCCATATAGTAGGTAAAGTTGTATATTTCTTGAACGAGAGTGGTCCGGGCTTGGCCCCTTGTACATGTAGTGACTATTTGTATTTAAACATAAATCCATTCGACTGGTAAAATTTTAACTGGTAACACCCGAAAGAGCTGGTCGTGGTTATTGCGTCCGATCCTTAACCAGAAAGTCGATGTACTATCCCAAACATCTACAAATTGAAAATGGGTAAGGATTTCATATAGAGGGCTTCCTATATCCTTGTAGGCACTTATATAATTGATTCATCCTCTATATTCTTTATATACATTTTTATTTATTTATATCTCAAGGAACTAATTGGCCTCTTGGTATAAGGGTCAGAGCTCCTGGCTGCTCACTTAGATGTCCTGGGTTTGATTTCCGGGTAATACTACGGGATAATTCTCAAAACAGGAATAATTCCCATGGTAGCCAAAATTTTGTTAATTAGGCTTAAGTTAGGTTAATATCTTAATTGGGTTCACACGCTCATATTAACTATCGCCATCACCTCAGACATGGAAAGATCCTCCAGGTAAAGGATGTAAGATTACTACATTTGGGCGCCCACTGGGCGACGGTACTGGTTATTTCCCTACTGGGCTACGAGTGATGTAGTCCAGACACCATTATTATTATTATTATTATTATTATCATCATCATCATCATCTCAAGGTCCTACTTCGGTGACCACATGATCTATGGTGTCACTCTCGCAATAGACTAGACTGCCAATGAAAAGAAGCTCGAGATTCGAATCCTGGTCGGGTGTACTGAGGGTGGTTTTTACAAAATGGTTTGTCACTCTCCCTCCACGCAATTGCTAGTACACCTCCTATAAATATAACCTTCCCCATCCCATAAAATTCCAATTATATTCACCCCATTAGTGTAAGTGTGAGCATATCCCAGATGGGTGGTAAGACGCGGAGAGATAAAAAAAAGAATATGAAATCCCATTATTAAATTTACCCTACCAAAGTGATGCTATTTATGGATACATTATTCATGTTAATTAAAGGGCTCGTCTTCTATCTGAGTATCCTCTAGTTTGTAAATGACCTGAAATGATGTGTGGATGGTAAAACATACACTGATTGTTGTCTTACCGTGTACGTCCATCGTGAGTTGTCGAACACCTTTGAGTTGATCACGTTTTGTTGGAACTGAAGTTTGACGTCCATTCTCGCTGATTACCCGCTGACTTGACTAACAGATAATAATTGGATATTTACACTAGCTCTACTACTTTATTTAACTATTAGACAAAAGTTTAAAATATATAATTAGTAAACGTATAAATTATTTTGTTCTATATTAATATAATATTTCTACTTTTTGTTACCACTTCTCAATAGGCAGTTGTTTATGTATAATATAGTGAAGCGCATGCGCGCGTCGTGCTTCTTGTCAACTGTATGAAACGGACGCCACACGTGGACTGTGCCACAGACTTGAACTGCACCATGTTTATATTAGATGTCCTCGCGCCATCGAGTCTAGCGCTCCTACGGACCAATAAGGTAACCGGAAACAAAGCAGACACGGAATGAGAAGAAAGATAAAGATTAATCAAAGAGGAATGTTTTTTTTTTTTATCGGAAGAGAAGGGAAAAGAGGGGGTGGCGATGATACATGGCTTATGGGCACATTTCGGACATCTCTAGGAAAGTTAACATGTTATGCTTCCTGTGAATAGAGGTTAGAACAGGTGGTTTTTGCACAGCTTCCAACTAATTTAATCATCCTATGTCTTTTATCGCTTATGTTAGATCTTTTATTGAAAATACTTTCATTGTCATACTCTCCTTTCCCGTGTGGGGTGTGGTCAGAGCGATGAATCGCCTACTGGCCTTGATGCCAGAAGGGGGACCGGTTATGTTAAAGGAAGGGAAAGGCATAATTATGTCAATCAGTAATATGAAAAAATATAATCCTATAGTTGAATACTAACTAATATATTTTTCAAAATATGTTTATATACAAAACATTATTTATGAGTTAAAAAACTATTCACAAACTTATTATTAGTGGACCGCGTCGGTGATCGAATGGTATAAACCGTCAGTCTAGTTTTGTACTTACGGTAGTTTTCCAAATTGCTTCTCACCACCCGTCCATGCGAATGCGGGTACACTTTATCTAAATTATATCGCCCTCATTACTACCATACTAGAGTGCTTAAGGTCCGTCACCATAGCTTAGTCGGTTGCATGTCTGCTCACTGAGATAAGGGTCCTGGGTTCGATTCCTGACACGGCCGAAACACGTATTGGAAATGTGGGATTCCACTTTCACGGTAATGAAATAACGAACGGGGGCTGTCTGTTGTGTCTGGTTTGGATTTAAGTTAGTTAGTTTATAAATCATATGATGGCATAATCAGTCGGTTAAGAAAGCTCATCAAATACTTCAAATAAATGAAAATGAAATCGAGTACTTAAGTATGGATAGCCTGGTTGGTTAATAATACATGGTGCAAAAGAAAAGTCAATGCATGATCACTCAAAAGTCACGAAAAAATTGTGTCGATTAAAAATGCACAAACATTCACTTGGAGAGAGAACGTGGAACTACATTTGATACATTTTTTAAAGGACGTTTGGTTACATATCGAGAAAGACCTACTTACTGAGTAAAATTAAGATGCAATAGACACACAAAACTTTCTCGATTATGTCAAGTGAACTCATCATGTTTCATTGTGCTACAAAGTGTCTCAACAAGTTTCATTGTGCTACAAATTGTCTCAACAAGTTTCATTGTTCTACAAAGTGTCTCAACAAGTTTCATTGTGCTACAAATGGTCTCAACAAGTTTCATTGTGCTACAAATTGTCTCAACAAGTTTCATTGTGCTACAAATTGTCTCAACAAGTTTCATTGTTCTACAAAGTGTCTCAACAAGTTTCATTGTGCTACAAATGGTCTCAACAAGTTTCAATGTGCTACAAAATGTCTCAACAAGTTTCATTGTGCTACAAATTGTCTCAACAAGTTTCATTGTGCTACAAATTGTATCAAAAAGTTTCAATTTGCTACAAATTGTCTCAACAAGTTTCATTGTGCTACAAAATGTCTCAACAAGTTTCATTGTGCTACAAATTGTCTCAACAAGTTTCAATGTGCTACAAAATATTCTCAACAAGTTTCATTGTGCTACAAATTGTCTCAACAAGTTTCATTGTGCTACAAATTGTATCAACAAGTTTTAATGTGCTACAAAGTGTCTCAACAAGTTTCATTGTGCTACAAATTGTCTCAACAAATTTCATTGTGCTACAAATTGTATCAAAAAGTTTCAATTTGCTACAAATTGTCTCAACAAGTTTCAATGTACTAGAAAATGTCTCAACAAGTTTCATTGTGCTACAAATTGTCTCAACAAGTTTCGATGTGCTACAAAATGTCTCAACAAGTTTCATTGTGCTACAAATTGTCTCAACAAGTTTCATTGTGCTACTAAATTGTCTCAACAAGTTTCATTGTGCTACAAATTGTATCAACAAGTTTTAATGTGCTACAAATTGTCTCAACAAGTTTCAATGTGTTACAAATGGTCTCAACAAGTTTCAATTAGCTACAAATTGTCTCAACAAGTTTCATTGTGCTACAAATTGTATCAACAAGTTTTAATGTGCTACAAATTGTCTCAACACGTTTCAATGTGCTACAACTACAAATTGTCTAAACAAGTTTCATTGTGCTTCAAATTGTCTAAACAAGTTTCATTGTGCTTCAAATTGTCTAAACAAGTTTCAATTTGCTACAAATTGTCTCAACAAGTTTCAATATGTTACAAATGGTCTCAACAAGTTTCATTGTGCTTCAAATTGTCCAAACAAGTTTCATTGTGCTACAAATTGTCTCAACAAGTTTCAATATGTTACAAATGGTCTCAACAAGTTTCATTGTGCTACAAATTGTCTCAACAAGTTTCAATGTGTTACAAATGGTCTCAACAAGTTTCAATTTGCTACAAATTGTCTCAACAAGTTTCATTGTGCTACAAATTGTATCAACAAGTTTTAATGTGCTACAAATTGTCTCAACAAGTTTCAATGTGCTACAACTACAAATTGTCTAAACAAGTTTCATTGTGCTTCAAATTGTCTAAACAAGTTTTATTGTGCTTCAAATTGTCTAAACAAGTTTCATTGTGCTTCAAATTGTCTAAACAAGTTTCATTGTGCTACAAATTGTCTCAACAAGTTTCAATATGTTACAAATTGTCTCAACAAGTTTCAATGTGCTACAAATTGTTTCAACAAGTTTCATTGTGCTACAAATTGTCTCAACAACAATTTTCAGCTTTAAGACAGGTAAGAAGTAAAAAAAATTGATAGGGATGAGATAAAAAATCAACAAACATGAGGCAAAACATTGACTGGCGTGAGGCAAAACATCGATAGCCACGAGGCGGAGCAGACGGGCCGATATCAAGCAAATCAATGCCACTTCACTCCTAACTCCCCCTTCACTTTTTTTACTCGTTCTCGTTCTTTCATATGGCCTTAACACTACACTACACTATTCCTAAAAAAAACCTCAACCCTGTTCTTGCGTACCACTAGTAAACTATACCCCTCAAATTAATAATGGTTGGGTTTGTTATATTGTTTGTGAGCATAAATATCATCCTATTACTTCTGATTAGGAAATGAGTTGATGAAATGCAATGCTAATTATAAGATATTAAACGTGAATTAAAATAATATACCAGTACCAGGGGGTGCTGTAAAGTAATGCCTCCTTATTTTTTGCAAGAAAGTGAGTGTATATATTTGAATAAAACCAAAACATTTAACTTTCTGGTACTTTACTGTTTGGTGTGGATGTCGTCGGCTACTGAGATACACGTCCATGATAGACTCTGCCTTAAATATGACTGAATAACGACCTTGAGCAAAGGATTATCCCTAAAAATCTCAGTGGCAAGCTAAGCCAAAGGCTCCGAGTTCGATTCCCGTGTCCAGGTGTTATTTTTCAATTTATTCGAATATGACTGAGTGCTTGATCTCCGTGATTATAATCATTCAACCCCTGAGCTTCGTCTTTCATATATACTTAATTGTTAAGCGTTGCTTTCCCGCAAGTTTGATAGTGTCTTCAACACCTTCCTCTCCCCTTCTATTCCCATATACTATTCGTGGATTGCGATAACCCATTATCTTAAGGTGGGAATGTGGGAAACTCGAGAAAAGACCAATGTTCTTGCAATTTTTAGAGCAACACTTTTTTTGGCCAAAATAAAAAAAAATATTGCTTTAATACAAACATAAAGTTTAACTTTCTTCACATGGGTACCTCAACAGTTGTAAATATCTGTCATGACATGAGTATGGTGGCATTAGTTGATACACTTTTTAATTGAAGATAAAAATGTGTGCCTAAATTCCAGGCCACCCTTGAGAGATATTCAACAACTGTTGTTGATATCACCATGTAAAAAAAAGCTTTATGTTTGTACTGGAGCAATATTTCATTCCTTTTAACAAAAAAAAGTTTTTATATAAAAACTGCACAAACATTGGTCTTTTCTCGCGTCCCCTTCCATCCCACCTTAAGGTGCGGTATAATAACGGGTTTTTGTGTTTACCACGTTCTCTCTGAACACGACTTATAGACTAACTTAAATAACAAACATAACACTTTGCCCCAAAGCAGTTTTTTTAGCACCCCATCTTACTACCCGTTTGGGTTATACGCTTATGTACTAATTACGCTAGTGGTTTTAGGAATAAAGAAGGTTATATTTATAGTAAGTGTACCAGCATTCTAGTGGAGAGAGAGTTGGAAACTACTTTGTAAAATAACCTTCAGTACACCCGGGACCGAGATTCGACTCTTAACAAATTAGAGGAAATAGTACATTTGAGTAAAACCTGGAGTAAGACGCGGTGATAAAAAAAATACGTCGTGTTTACATTCTGGGAGCATTAGAATATGGGATCTTAAACTTTTTTATTCGTGACCTCTTTTTATAGGGCTAAATAATTATTATCGACCCCGGCTAGTAAGTTAATAGTTGAATATTTTTTTGAACAATTTTGTATCCAAATGAGAAATTTAAACAATGAACATATTTATTGTTAAAAAATTGCACACATGCATTTATACTTAATAGTAGTAATTAAATCATTATAATTTAAACACTTTATTAATGCACTTAACCAATATAAACTAATAGCTTAACTTATCTAACCACACAAATTATTGTTAAAATTGTCTTCATGCAATCATGCCAGACACCTGTTTTGGTGGCTGCATGGTCTAAGGTGTCATTCTCGTGTTAGACTAGACTGCCCATAACTGGGGTATCTGGGTTTGAAGGCTGGTCGGGTGTCCTGAGGGTAGTTTATCCAAAATTGTTTTCCACTTTCCCTTCTTGCAATTGTGGGTACATTTTCTCTAAATTCAACCTTACTCATCTCTAACTCATTAGTGTAATTAGTGCATATGCATATAACCTGAACAGGTAGTGAGACGCAGTGCTAGGGTAAGATAACATCCCAGAGTACCTTTATTTTTGCAATAAACCAAACAAATATGAAAGCGTGGAGTGTTTTATAGTTTTAATAGTTCTATAATACCCGCTTCGGTGGTCTAAAGCTCTACTCTCGTGATAGACTAGACAGTTGAAGACGGCGAGATCAGGGGGGGGGGATTATTGAGGGGTATTTTCCCAATTTTTTCCACTCTCCCTCCACGCAAATGTGGGTGCACTTCATCTAAATTAACACCTTACTAATCCCTAATATATTATTGTAATTAGTACATAGGCGTATAACCCAACGGGTAGTAAGACGCGGTGCCTAAAAAAGATAGTAATATATTAAATATGTTAATTTAACCAGGTTTGTCGACGTTTTCTGCGACCCTCGGAACGTTTTTCTTTCTGGACCTACAGTTTGGCGATTGCACCGACCTGTCAAAGCGCAGTACAGTAATCCGTTATGAACTTGACACTCAAACGGCGTGATTGCCGAGTATTTCAATATTACTCCATCGTGGTGAATTTGACCTTGATGTTTAGGCTACTAGCTAGTAATCAAGACTTTACAAAGTATGGTTAGTGAAACCAAACCAACTGTCCACTCGTACAATACCAATTAGAGTGAGTGACCTGATTAACAATTGCAGCTGGCAATATTATCATCACGGGTTGGCCTACATAGATAAGGTCGACAACAATGACTTGAGTTATGTTGCGTAGTGTAGCTAGCTGTGTTCAACCCATTCTGGAGGTCAACCGTAGGAGTATTTTACATGGAATCATTCGGAAAATAATTTATTGAAAAATCACAGGGAGAGTAAATAATTTTCATGAACGAATCTTGAAAACGACAATTTAGTTTTAAAACATCTTTAATGAAGAAAATAAAGGCATAACCATGAAAATGTGTCATATAGGTTTAAGTAATGATTTAATTAATAAAACTTTGATTTGCCTTTTTAAATAAAATTGATTTTTTCCATAATTTTATTTAAAGCTATGTATTAAATCACAATATCACACCATTGAGTTATCCAAATGAAAATAATTATCACTAGGCCTTCATATTTCAATTTACGATACAAATAAGCTGCACGGTTAAAATAAAAACTAGATTTTTCTGAAAATAAAAAAATTGTAGTCACCATCAACGTTTAGTAATGAAAGCCTAATTACTTATATATAATGGATATGGAACGCTCGAATACTCTCAAATCAGTCAAAATTTTATTTTATTCGAGAGATTGATTCATAAAAATCTGAAAAAATGAAAACATTATCTCGAATACAGTTATGAAGACCTTGACTTGATAGAACAATTTTAAGAAATTAGTAAAAGGAATTATATAGACTTATGTAATTGAGAGTATAACAAAATCACAAAAAAGGAAAAAAACTGTATTAATATTTTTAGGTTACCAAAAAGTATTCGCTTTGTTTTTTATGATATAATACATATAAAACAAAAAATAAAACGTTTGCCAATGTTACCAAGACATCAAAAACTTTTTTTGTAAACTCAATTCTAAATATTTTCTATTTAACTAAAACTGTACAATTTTTTAAAGATTCAAGGATTCAAGTTTGTATTCTAGTTTCAAAATAATAATAATTAAGATTTGGCCTCGAGATTGGGATTCGAGAAATACAGTCTACTTTATCTAGTGTGGTATTGAAAGTTTTCAATACGACCTACTTTCACATCAGACACTTTTTATTTTGCGAACCGTGTCTTACTACCCAACCGGGATATCCGGATTTAATATCATTACATTTATTTACTTAAAGTATTTAACGTGCACTTTCTGAACCGACTGATTATATCCGCACACGACCTATTAATAAAAATATATCTAGAACAGACACAACAACCAGCACCCAGTCGTTAATTCATTACTCTTAAAAGGTAAACCCACATTTCACCAGTGATTATTTTTTTGACCATGCCAGGATTCGATCCCGGAACCCTCAGCTCAATTGATAGTCACGCTACCGACTGAGATAAGGTGTCGAACCATTTAATATCACTAATGGGGATGAGTAAGCTATAATTGAGATTAAATGTACCCATATTTGCGTATATGGATAGTATAAAACCACCCTCAGTACACCAGGTCAGGCCTCGAACCCCTACCTCCCCGTCAACTGGCAATCCCGTCTATTTCAGGCGTGACGCAGTTGGATACATCAGATACCTTAGTTAAGTCAGTAGCACGTTTACCTGTTTACCTAAGAAGTCGCGGGTGTGTGTGGTGGAATTAAGCAAGTGTGAATATAATTATAATAAATTTGTTCTAAAGTGCCTCCTACAAGCATTCATTTATAAACAAAACAACTAAAAATATTGTATGACTATGGCATGTTACTTACTATATATGTACATAGCTTCTATGAAAATATATAAAGTAAACATGAACCAGGAGGAAGAATCATGTTTATTGTAATTAGCTCCATCCCAAGTAGAGACTGCACAGTGCAGAGGACAAGATGTGATTGAGAGAATATATTGATGTAGAATGTTTGTTGATGATCTTCTTATGTTAAAAAAATGAATACTGTTTGTCTGTCTGGCAAGATTATAGAGTGATAACCCCCTCACTCGGGGGTCTGACAATTTGAAATCAGTATTCCTCGTGGCGGAACATGTGCATCTCGAAGCAGGAATTATAAAATTTGGATTATACTATTTTGAAATTAATTAAAAACTCAGCTGGAAGAAATAAAATTAAAATATTTTTTTCTCTTTGTTTGAGGCAAATAGAAGCTTTACCAGGGGTAACCACGCAATGGACTGGGTAACGCTGTGTACTTCTGCTAGTTCAAGTATAAAAACGAGTTAATATGTATGGGAAATAAATCAGTATATGGTTAGACTTTCCCTGGAACCGGTGGTCAGTCTTGTCTGGTCTGATCTGCCTGTGGTACAGAGATCAGGGGTTTGAATCTTGGCCGGGTATTATGAGGTTTTTCATAAATGATTTCCCTCTCTCTCAATTTGCAAATGCAGGTATACTCAGCTAATTCTTACCTCATTAGTGTAAATATTATGATGGCTCGGTAGAAAGGAATATTTTTCCCTCTTCCCCCTTCTCCTCCCACAGCTATTAATGTTGACACTTCACTCGAGATGCATTGGTGTATCGGTCATTTCCAAGTAAAATATGTAAATATAAATCACGTTGATTACCATTTTATTCTTAAATTAAACTTATTAATAGCTGCTTCAGTGGCCGCATGGTCTAAGGCAGGGATGGCAAGACTTTTCCTACAAGTGATCCGCTGAAGGATTAGCTGAATTTTGAACTAGTCCAGTGCGCTATCTCTTATTTACGTTTTCTTACATGAGTATTTAAAAATAAGAACTTGCTGATTACTATCAAATTTATTGAACAGCTCAAATAAAATTTTAAATATTTTAATATTGCTTAAATTTAAAATAAGTAATTTTTTTAAACTGTCAAAGTGAGGGCCTTGGACAATATTAATGTAACTAACTTAAAGTAAAGACATAGAAAGTAACACCTTCAGGAAGAAAAAGTATAATAAGTATATATAAATGTCAGAATCAAAATATTACGTAATACTTTTTATTGTAGTTTGTAAATGGTTGTATTTTTCTAGCCAAGATATTTATGTTCTGTTCATAACTTTATTTGTCATTAATAGCACACAAGATTATTCCTAACCGTTGACTTACTTCACAAAGTTCATTGTGACATGTGAATAATAAGGTTATCCAAATATTATTGTATTGACCTAAAAACACTTTGGGAAAAGTTTAATTTAGTGCTAATTATATTTAGGTCAGCGTGCCATCCAAATCTTATTCGTGTGCCATCCGGTGGCATGTGTGCCATAGATTTGCCATCCCTGGTCTAACGCGCATCACTCTCGCAGTAAACTAGACGGCTGATGACAGTGAGATCGGGGTTCGAGTCCGGTTGGGTGCATTGAGGTTTTTTTCTCAATGGTTTTCCACTCTATCTATGCGTAAATGCGAGTACACGTCCTCTAAATTCTAACCTCCCTCACCCCTACCTAACCCATTAGCGTAATTAATAAATGATATTCATATTGTCGTCCCTAGAACAGTTGGTAGCGTGTCTATCTATTGAGTTAAGGGTCCTGGGTTAGATTCACGATTTGACCGAAAGATTTATCATCGGTGAAATGTGGTTTACTCTTTCACAGTGCTAAATTAACGGCCGGAGACTGGATGTTGTGCCTGTCCTAGTCTTAAGTTATATTATAAGGTATATGAAGCTAGGACAGGCCTAGCAAACTGGTTGTGGAAAATATGTGGCTTGAATAAAAAAAAATGACGCAGCCCGCAGGCTGGAAACAGTAATGGGTGTAAGGAAGTCATATCTGTACAGGTAGTAAGGCGCGGCGCTGAAAAAACAACTTATTAATCATAATTTAAACCCAGACAGCTCAATTATAGAAAGCTGATAGCTTTTGGCGGGTAAACCTTAAAATGGAAGGCCAAGTGAAGCCTTATTCTATAGAACCTTTTCAAGTAAAACGTTTTAAGTACATTTTATCGCGCCAACCTGCAGCCACACCTGCAACGATCCTCGCTGTGCGAACAAAGACGATACGACGGAATCTAAGGTCACTCTAAAGAGTTCAGTCTAAGGCGTTAGTGGCTAAATGTGCCTCTGAGAGCCATACTAACAGATATTATATTTATACAATCTATATGATAGCGAAGAATATTTAATGTGCCCCTTGATCTATAGAAAATATGATAAGAAATGTTCAAGAACAAGTATTTTATTGTATTTTGGCTTTTAATATCACCCTTTATAACAGTTACTAGTCATACCAAGTAAGATAAATATCACGGCGGTCAAGGGGTAATGTGTCACACTTCCGTACTGGAGGTCCGGGGTTCAATTCTCGGTCCCGGCATAGATTTATATAATTACCAAACCCTTCCTTCACCTCTGACAAGACATCTTGTGAATGTGGGGAATGCCAGGCC
>CABFVX010005152.1:0-54410 GCA_902151425.1 Timema shepardi | reverse complement strand
GAATGGCTGTGATGGTAACCCTTTTTGGGAACTCTCTCTTTTTCATAAGTTATTGGGGAGTCGCCGATGGCGAATAGTCTATGTCTAGTGTTTATTGTTAGTATGCGGGTTATTGTTCCTATATTAAATTACTCTCATTATGCATTACGAATTTCTATGAAGGTCAATTTGAATGTTTGTTAATACTGTGGGTCCCTTCGGCAGCCATCTTATTGCTCGGGGTCGTGCCCCAAATCTTTGTTTGTATATTATTTTTAATGGCCTTATTTTGCCTGCGCCTAACACTGGGCTTGTCCCACTCTTTTCTCATCGAGTATTGTTATTGTTGGAAATAAATAAACTCTCTTGTGACCAACCTGACTTTTATTTGTGATATAAATTATATAATTTTTCCTTCATTTCCTCTTTGTCTAATAATGATAGTCCTCTTTTCCTCCCTTGATTACCACTACCTACTCACAGTTATTGAGCAGGTAACAGTTCCTATGTCAGACTTCCCATATTTAATGAGTTGGAGCTCTAGACAGGCCAAAAAGTAGTCTTCTATAGCAATAATTTTTTGTTCAAGATGGCTGTTATGTTTAATTTATTTATATCTAGAAAAGTTTAAAGGTTGGTCCAATGAAAACAAAATAATCTTAATTTGAGGAAAATTCCAAAAAGAGGTATTTTGTAGTCGCTATCTTGAAACAAAATGGCAGACGTAACTTGTAATTGGCCTATAATGCCCTGTGTAAAATAAGTCGATTCTGACTGTCAAGTTTGCAATTGTAAGCATACTCTTAAGATGTGTCATACTTGATTTCCTCTAGCAAAATGGACTGTCTACAATGAACTATTGTAGGAAATAATTTCAATCAATAGGAATTAAGAAAATATATGCATGAACAAAATAAAACAATATACTAGACTGTTTCAATTTATATTAGTATAGGTGGCACTGTTTTCAATTATGATTTATCATCTAACTCAATAGATGATTTTTGTGTAACACAATTCAAGATTACTTTTTGTCAAACATGCACTAAACATGAAATACATTTAAATCCAATAACTGTTCATGCGCACATTAAAGTTATTATAAAAATATGTAACTCTTAACCAAGCCCACACCACACTAAGAATTATTGAGTCAAAGAGCATAAAAATTACAAACACTATAGACTATGACTACATAATCAAAGTCATACTTCAGTTTTCAAATAAGAAATTAATAATTAAAAGATTAAATATAATATTTAATAATTTAAAATTTAAAAAATGCAATATTTCTTACTAAAAATTTACATGAACTGTTGTCCTTAACCAAAGAACAAGTTTTATTTGTTCATAGTAGTCCAACCATATTTTGCATCTGATTCGCTGATTATAAGCCAATACAACTACATAAACACAAAAGATGGACAGTAATCATCTCCTTCCAACAAGCGACTGTGCTTGCGTGTGCTGTTGTAGAAAGGGCATCTGGCTCAATTTTTTTTAATTGCCGCCTTTTACTAACTTATGTTTTACACATAGACATATTTGATTCTTAACCATACACCCGAGGTGCACAAACTTCGTGGTTTCACTAAGTAGATCTGAACAGTGACACTTTTTTTTATAGTTCTTGGGTTTGGAAATACTCACTGAATGTTACTATGACTGCTCCACAGAAAATATTATATACCAGCTACAATGAAACTATTGCATTGTTGAATACATTGGCCTCACCACATGAACCCTGACAAACTATGCACAAATACAATTCAGATTTGGACTAATGCTATATAACTAGTCATACAAGTCCTCCCGAATATTTGCAATGCTTCCCAGCTTTGTAGCTGGGAACCTACCAATATATCACAAAATCCAGGTACCCCCCTGGTCTCAACTTTAGATAACCTTCTCTCCTTTTCTAAAAAAGCAGGCCTACTCACACCAGTCAGTAATTTTTGTATAAACAATATTAGCAAATAATTTAATAATTAAATATAATATAAATACAACATCATATCCATCTACCAGGAGGAAAGAAACAAGTTTGAACAGGCAACAACAGTATTTAAGTGAACAGGACCTACCTCTAGCCATGCTTCCCTAGTCCAGTCTGTGTTTTACTCTCTTCTGCTGAAGAAGGGGACTGATGTACCGCGAAAGTTTTATGTATTTTGTGTTTTAATTGTTAACTTTAAGGTCTACAGTTTTATGATAAGTGTGTAGGCCTTGCCCTTCTATCCTCCTTTCAATGTTTTATCCAAAATTTACTCTGTATCCTTCTTAAGAGTCTTCGTTCTTTCCACACTCGATTTCACAGAGTACATACATTAAATAACCTTAAAATTGTCCCGAAATTCTTCAACACCTCTTTCACTGTCAGGACACATTATTGACTTTCGTCTAAGTCATCTTCAATCACTTTTATTTTCTTGCTGGAACCACCTTTCACAGTCTCAATGGTGGCTTCATCTGTTGAGATTTAATTTAATATAACGTTATAGTTTATCCCGCTTCGGTGGCCAAATGATCTAAGGCATCACTCTCACAATAGACTGGACTGCTGAAGACTTGGAGATCAGGTTTAGAATCCTTGTCATTTGTGTATTGAGGGGGGTTTTTCATTTATGGTTTTCCACTTTACCTTCATGAAAAGATGGGTACATTTCTTCTATATACAACCTCTCACCTCTAACACATGATCATAGTTAGTACATAAGCGTACAGTCCAAATGGGTAGTAGAGTGGTGCTAAAAACATGCAAAAGTACTTCATAGTCCATATTGATAAGGTCTTTAATCTGGTTCTTTAATCTCATCAGAATATTTATTGATGAATTGTAGCAGTTTTTTGAGTGACAGTTTATCGTCTGCATCAAAAGTCACAGATCCAGAAGCAGTTCTGAATAGTGGCCATTGCCACACTCCTCTATGCTTTGTCAGCAAAAGGCATAGAGTAAATAAATCTGTCTTTACTTGCTGTAACCACAACAAGCCCTTAGGGTGAGGAGCAGTGGCCGTCTGTACTAAGACTTTTGCCCCCTTCCCATTTCTCAATTTCAGTTGTTTCACATGCTACCAAGATAAGAACTCTGATAGAGAATCAGTTTCTTCTAGTCCAAAGTTCAAACACCAATAAAGGTTTGTTTTCAAAGTGTTAGAATGTCCAGAATGACATTTTTCCTTGGACATTTTATTTTTACACAGGTTCACTAAAACCATAGTTGAGCTTCACAATAAACAAAATTTATAACATGTAACTATATGTATGTGGATCAGAACAACTTACACTATGTTTAATAAATCCAAATATCATTAAAGTCATTGAAGGACACAACTCACAATTTTATTTATATTTATTTGTGAGTGTTGCAACTCCAAAATGGTGATGGTTTAAAATATATCATGACACTAACTTTATCTAATAATAAGTGGGGTTACTGGAATACACAATCCAAAAGAAATATAAACCTGTGCTTTAACAACTCCTGAAGGATTTAATATGTAATAATACAATTGCAACATAAATTAACAAAAAAATCTTAAATATATTTTACCAACATTTCAATCTTTATATTTTATTCAGTGATATTTCTGAATTACACAAATAACTCAACCATCTTATGTTTAAATTGGCTTATAAACATTATTAAGTACTGAAGTTACAAATATAACATTTGCTTACTATCTTGGTAGGCTTTGAATTCAGCTACATTTCATTTTAAAGGTGGATAAACAGTACACTAATAGCACCATTTGACAAATAACTTTTAATTTTTGGCAGTCAAGAACCTTAGTTTAGTTAGAAGAGGGCCTGTTTACTGATTTAAAAATCTAATTTGACTTCTGGTAGAACCCAAAATTGGTCATTGTTAATATGGGTTGGTTCCTACTGACTAGGATCCAGTGTTTCAATATCCAGTTTTGTTGAGGTTAAATTATGACTCCAGCTTAAGAAGTTTATTACTTGTTTCAATATTTGAGCTTTTACTTCATGTTCCACTAACTTGAAGAAAGTATAGAAGTTAATGAGCAAACCTCATTAAAGACCTAAATTCTGGCCACAAAATAATCTAAAAAAAATCTGATGAGTTAGATTTGTTTAAACGTTTCAGAATGACGAAAACTACTGACATAGAATTGTTAGGGATTATTTGAGATAGATTAAAAAAAAAAAAAAGATGAGAGCCTCACTATTGGCAATTCATAAAGTGAGCGAATGAAAAAGGTATACACGTTGGGTGGTCATTAGAAACCTACCCTACTAAACATTAATGCAAGATACTTTGTATATAAGAATAAGTATAATTTGTCGGCCATTCATACCAAATGGAATTAAACAATAATTTATTTTTATAAATATTGTGTAATTATTTGCAAAAACAACTATTACTTAATTTTTAATTCCTTTTTTGAGCACTTAGGCATAGTTGTATTAAATAGGCCTTATAATGTAACTAAAAGTTTCATTTGAAACTTGAACCCAGTTCCTTGGAAAAAATATATTCACACATTGCTGTAGTAGCTTAATGCTTATTAAAAAAATATAAGGTGATGGTTTCAACAGATCAACCACTAACAAATGTATTTAAAATTATATAAGTAATTATTGAAACAGATCAAAGACTCACAAATGCATTAAAAAATAAATAAGGTAATGATTGGATTAATGTTTTTCTGCATTCAAATGTATATATGAGGGGTGTTCAAAAAGAAACCGAACTTTTGCTATAACATCTTTATTGCTCACTGTAGAACATTTTAAGCACTGTCATCCTCCCCCTCTACTGGCAATACACTGTTCCCAACCTTGCTTCCATTTTTGGAAAGCCTCCTGGAATGCACTTTGTGGGATGGCGCGCAGGTCTCTTGTCGCATTGTCCTGAATCCCCCCTATGGTTTGGAAATGACGTCCCTTCAATGTGGTTTTAAGTTTGGGAAACAGGAAAAAGTCTGCTGGGGCTAGGTCCGGAGAATACGGTGGATGGGGTACAATGAGAGTGTAATGTTTTGCTAGATAGCTGCGGACAAGGAGCGACGCGTGAGCCGGCCCATTGTCATGATGCAACATCCAAGTCTGGTTTTCCCACAATTCAGGCCTCTTCCTGCGCACAGCATCCCTCAAACGCGCTAGAATTCCCTGGTAGACTTTCTTGTTTACCATCTGACCACGTGGTACATATTCCTGATGGACAATGCCTTTGAAGTCAAAAAACACAACCAACATCACCTTGATCTTTGACCGACTCATGCGTGCTTTTTTTGGACAAAGATACCCTTTGCCCACCCACTGCAACGACTGCACCTTCGTTTCAATATCATAGTCATAAACCCATGTCTCATTGCCTGTTATGATGCACTTAAGGAAGTTTTCATTGTCATTGGCAGTGGCAAGCAGTTCCTGGGTGATTTCAACACGGGCGTCAGTCAACAAACGCGGCACGAGTTTTGCAATGACACGACGCATATCAAGTTTATCACTCAAAATTTGATGGCATGATCCAACGCTGATGCCCACTTCGTCAGAAACTTCTCGAACAGTTAAACGACGATTTCTATGAATCACAACACGAACTTTCTCGACATGGTCGTCATCTATTGATGTGGAAGATCGTACAGGCTTAGGATCGTCACTGAGCGAAATTCTGCCATGTTCAAAACGCTTAAACCACTCATAGCACTGCGTTTGACTCATACAGTCCTCCCCGTATGCTTGGCTAAGCGATTGAAATGTCTTTGTAAAAGTTTTGCCAAGTTTGTAGCAAAATTTCACGCACACACACACACACACACACGTTGTTCTTCAAGCTCTTTCATTGTCACTTTGGTACTAATCCAACGAACAGCTTGTGCACGTGCTCACTTCAGCAGATGTAACTCGCCAACTAACGGACAGAGCGAAACACGGCAAATGGCAGTTTGTTGACTAAACGTGCCGCTACGTGCACTCAGTAGCCGCAGCGTGCTCCCTCTGCCGGTTGGCGGGCGATTTCAAAAGTACGGTTTCTTTTTGAACACCCCTCGTATTGCCAGCAAATAAGTTTTCACCTGGGATAATATTGTTGAAATATTCTACCAACCTCTGTATTCAACACACTAACTTCAACTTACCTTCACATAAAATGCTATTTAAACAGTAAACTATGTTAACCTGAAGTTTAACTCAAGGATAAATTAACCTCAACTCATTTAATCAGTACCCTAACCTGATATTGAAACATCGACCCCAAGTGATAGATTATCAATCAGTAGTCTGGTTGTGAGTGAAATAAAATTAATCAGGCTAAGTTGCAAATGCCAGCAAATTTGTATTACAACAAACAAACGTTGTATCCTCTGAACAAAGTATGACCTGAACTAGAGATGTGTCATTCATGAACCAACGGGTCAATGTGAACAATCTGGATCATGGTTTAAATGAGCCGTCGTTCATTTTCTATCTCTGTCTACTCTTTCAGGGGTTTTGTTTAATGTTCGGCTCAACTTGATTAGCCTCAGTTATCAGCACATTATTCCACATGTTCCTTTTCAAACCATTATTTTGCTCTGCAGTCTACAAACTCACCAACAGTCTCTCTTCTCGCTTATTCGTCCATACAATGGATCAAGGTCAGTTGATTTTCCACCATTCATTTACAGCTCTTTTCTCATTCTCATTCATTCGTAAATTGGATGGATCAACGAGTGACCGGAGAGCTAGTCGTTCATCGGGTCTTCTCTCATAATCGGTCATTCATTTATTGAACGGATCAGTGAGTGAGCGGAGGTTCAGTCGGTCACCATTTTTCTATTGCTCTCGTTCATTTGTCAACTCTATATTGAACAGATCAGTAAGTGAGCGGAGGCTCAGTTGGTCACCATTTTTATATCGCTCTCGTTCAATTGTTGAATCTACAGAACATTTTAGTCAGATCTTGACTTGATCTTGGATTGTAATTTAGACGTTTAATCATTGTTTTTTCAACTGTTTATATTTTTAACAATCGTAATATTTACGTGAATTGTGATTTAGGTATATCATAACATAGGTTTTTGTGATTCTACAAAGCAGTCCATCATAATTTACTTACAAAATATTAATATCATAGAGAAACACGTGGTTTCTTAAAAAAAGTATAATAAAAAGGCATCACCATTTTTAAACAGTAAGCTGATCTTTGTACTAACAATTTTAACGATGTTAAAAAAAAATAACATTGTTTTAACTACATTTAAATAAACCAGATTCAATGAACTGTTCATTTAAAAGAAAGATTTTGCCCATCTCTAATCTGAACTAAGAATCATGTGTTCCCTACAATAGTTCATGGTGCTACACAAGCAATTAGAGTAGGTTAGTTCTATGGAAATTTAGGAAAATGATGAACATAAAAGAATTCTGGAAAATTTGATTAAAGAAATGTTTAGCCTTAATTCATTATCTAATCATAAAAGCAGCTTCACACAATTTTATTAACTATTACATTGTTGTTTAATGGTGATATAAAATACCCAGTAATAATTACAAACAGGTTTTACACACAATTCTGGGCCATTTAACCCTTAATATTTGTTTTACTGATAACTAATGCACAAATATAAAAGAATACAATTTTTTAAATTATTGTTTTGACAGGTCCCTAAATAATACACAGGATTATTAGAAATGGAACCACACTATAGTTAGATTTGAATATCATATTTGTTTTCACACCACACATATTACTTTATGGACACTAATGGTGAACAAAACCAGTCTCTCAAAGAGTAGTCAATAATTATTTGAAGCATATTTCAACACACCTGATCAGTACAGTAATTATGGGATCACGATCAACTTAACTTTAACTTAACATAACGTTCACTTAACTTAAGAAAACAGATGTGTGATAACGATTCACGTAACTTAACGTAACAGCTCGAGCCAAACATCTTCAATCTCGATTCTGATCTGTGATTTGTACTAGTTGTACAGTGATGAGCTGTGAATGCTTACAGTTTTCAATCGATATAATAAATATCTATTACTAAACTTCTTTGATAACTCTAGCTTTCCTATTTTAATTTAATTATTTTGTTTCAATGTCTGATCACTAGAACTTATGCTAAAGAGTGAATCTTGGTCATAATACCAACAAATAAATTACTAAATAGCACTGTTGACGTCACTCACATAATGATTGGCTGGCTAGTTCATGTGATACCCTTCCCGTAACATTCACTTAAAGTAAAAGACCTCCCAGGACATCTCTTACATTAAGTTAACTGCATTGTAATCGCTTCCATTTAAACACACAAGGAGATACTTTACGTTAAGTTACGTTAAGTTAATTTTAAGCTAGCTAAGTTGACTGTGATCCCGGCATAAAAACCTATACCCCAAGTCTTACCTAAGCAACACAACAAAACAATTAAAAATATCATTGATTTAAGTGATGAGTTTGGTGTATATTTAAATAATACTGAAATATTTTGGTAGATGACAGCTAAGTTTACCTATTGTTAAAAAAAAATATGTGAAAATAAATTAAATTATTTTGATAAAATTATACCAATACATTTTATCTGACAAATATATTATATTTTAAAAACTAAAATTGAAACAAAGAATTTTATACATGTTCAAATA
The DNA here is from genome assembly GCA_902151425.1 of Timema shepardi. Classification (NCBI taxonomy): domain Eukaryota; kingdom Metazoa; phylum Arthropoda; class Insecta; order Phasmatodea; family Timematidae; genus Timema; species Timema shepardi. The sequence continues at coordinate 45,827 of CABFVX010005152.1, read as the reverse complement.
ATCACTTTCCTTAATGTTATAATTGATAAAATAAATCTATTAATGGATGAATTTAAGACTACAATGCCATATTATATGGAAAAAGATAGTGCACATATTTGTGACGGGTACTAAGCTAGTAAAACAATCTCATCACTTAAGCAGTAAATAATATTTTTTTTTAACAAAATGAAATTATGTTATATAAATACTCTAAAAATCTCAAGGCTTAAATTTGGTACACAAAGAAAAATATCTCCTTAAAATACCTTAACAATACTACCATTAAACTCTTTACATAAGCATACTTTCAGTAGAAATGATGAAAACTCGTTGAAATAAATAGGTAAAATGTTCACAGCCATCTCAACATGAAGTGTTTTTGTTGAACAATGGGGTAAAAATTAAAATATATAATGTAACTAGAAGCATTGATTAAAATGGTCAGTATAACTTGAAAAAATTCCTAATTAAATTGGTATTGAATAATAATTTACATAACATTCCTACATTGATGTATATACTATCGCAAATACCAAAAATATAGCTTTTGTTCAAACTACCTCTCCTCCCCTTTTCCCAATTATTAACGTACAGTGAAGTTTCGTAAAGGTCAGTTTAAGATCTTAGACAGATAATGTTAATATCACCAAGGAACTACTAGAAATGACAAATTGCATCACTTCTCATACAATTAGTGGTTTGGTTGAAATGAATTTAACAATTCATGTTGATTAAATATATAGATCATTATGAATAAAAATACTGAGTTTTTTTTTCAAATATTTAAAAAATACCTTTTATATTAAATAAAAATCTTCCAAATATGATATTACTCTAGGCTTAGTGACCAATTGTCTGTGTTTACATATTCTAGTTTTAATAGAAAAAAAACTAATCTGGCAGATAGAAAAGTTACTACTAAATCTTTATATGTCAAGTCCTGTGATCTGCAGCTGTCACTTTTGATATATTATATTATATTTATTTATTAATTAGCACCGCATCTTACAACCCGTTTGGGTTATACGTTTATATTATATTATCAATACCCATAAAATAACACTAATAATATAATAAAATGTTACCGATGTTGATCACAAATCATAAACATGAGTCTGAACAGAGGATTAAAACTTTTGAATTATTATGCTAGAGCTCAAGCAGTGAGCTATTCAGGATTCTTTACAAGCTCTAGGCAACTTTTCATATTCCAACGCATCAGCTCTGTGTTTTTATGAGCAAATTGGTTGCAAAAAATGATGTCACCATACAACACTACACTACAAAATGTGCAAGTATGCTACCATCCAACAATTTATAAATCCACAGAGGAAATCCTGAGGAAGGGTAGGGCAAGCCATTAATTCCAAGTGGGAGCTCGGTTGTATATAAATGCTGATTGAATAAAGGAGAATTGTTATTTTAAATACAAGCTTATGCAAGATAGTCTTACTTTTTATGTAGGATACTGCAGATATAATTATCATTTTGGGGAGTGCTCCGATGAATACTATACAATCTTGAATATAAATTTAGAAACTCACACAAAGAAATTACACTAACTTAAGGTAACATTATATTAAAAAAATTCTTAAGTATACCAAGATCTAAAGAAGATAAGTTTATAATTTGGTTTAGTTCAGCAGAAAGACTTTTAAAAGCACGAATAAAATTCTTTGACATGCTGGCAGGGCTAGTCACTTAATTATCGTTCCAGGCTGAATAATTGAACTACAAACAATTTACTTCCTCTTACTAATTCATTCAATATCTTAAATTTGAATTTTACGGTTAAGGCCAGAAAAAAAGGTAATATGTACAATGCAACAAACGGAGATCCAATTGTTTACCGAAACTGTATACAGACAAAGTAACTATCTTGATGAAAAAGGCATTCACATAAAGACTATTAGATTCAATAAAAATTATTTTTCTCAAAATGAAATCTGCTCTGATAGTTTATAAGCAAGAATAAATAAAACCAAGATATGTAAAGATAAAATATCCACAAAATAGTAGATAAGTGGTCGTTTACATAGGACCTTGTGGATGGATAGCTAATCAAATGAAGACCATTTGAGTAATTGTGATGATTTAGTTTTTATTATATTGTATTTCAATAGTATGATTTGAACTTTAATGATTATTTAATATATTAATCAATAAAATAATAAATACAAACATTCTGAAAATTACTACAGAGTTAATCTAGACTTAGAATTTACACTATTTTTTATCTCGATATTAGGTTAAGTTCAGAGAAAAATTAAAATTATCAATAGCACAAACATTAATTAAGATACTCCCCTCTATTATTTAAAGAAATTTTACAGAAATCATAATGAGTCGTTTTTGAGAAAATCATATTTATTGAGGGTTTTATTAATATGGACACACTTATAAATAAAAAGTATGGCATCTTTAAAACATGAGATGTTGCATTTGAGTTAACAGTAATTTTATGAAACAAACTCTACACTGTGTGGCTTAGTATTCAATCTAATTTCGTTGATTTAAGGAAAGTTAATTGCTTGTGTTTGCACAAAGCATGTTATTTGGGCTGGTGCTTGTGAATGTAAACTAACAAATTTTTTGCTAAAACACATTTCTAGCAGAAGAACATGGAAAATGAACACGGTGTTTATATGTATGGCAACACTATAATGTAGGCTGAGTGTTGTGCAGGCCGTGTGACCTTGAGACATACACTAGGCCTATCCAATTGAGTTACAGCATTTGAAAGTAAAAGATGAGTTTTTCACAAGCAGAGCGAGTATTCAATTTGGAACCTTATTTTAAGGCCAATTCATATATGGAATGCCAACAATTGTTTGTGTGTAGTTTTCCAGAATCATGCGTGCCGAATAAATAAAAAATATGTGGAATTGTACATCGTTTTTGTGAAACAGGTAGTGTGAGTGACAAGAAGCATTCTGGACGGCCTTCAAGTCTGAATGATCAAAATTTGAATGAGGTTAGAATGGTTACCCAGGATATCCCTAAGAAGATTATCACAGCAGACTGGATTGAGCTATGAAACAACGCAGAGGTGTACGAGGTGGCTGAAACTTGTGCCTTACAAAATTCACACAATTCAAGAACTCAAGGAACCAGAAAAAGTGAAAAGGTAGTGATAATGTGAATGGTTCAGAGAACTTGTGAGGGACGGTATCGGAATCTTGGACAACATTTTCTTTACAGATGAAGCATGGATCCTGTTAAGTGGTTATATAACAGTCAGAACAGGAAGTTTTGGAACTCTGAAAATCCACAAATTTTCCATGAGGTGCCTTTACACATTCAGAAGATTGGAGTGTGGTGTGCAATTTCTCATTGTAGGGTGGTGGGTCCTCTTTTCTTTAGAGAAAATGTTAATGCTGAACGTTTCCAGGAATTAGTTATGAAGTTTTTTCCATTACTAGAGGAAAGTGAACATAATTGCTAGTTTCAGCAAGATGGAGCCACTGCACACACAGCCAATTCCACCATGACAATGATGGCCGAGTTTTTTGGTGATCGTGTGATTTTTAAGGGTTTGTGACCACCTCAATCCACAGACCTAGCACAAACATTTTATTTTTTGTGGGGATACTTAAAACAGACAATGTATGCAAACAACCTTCAAACCCTGGCTTAACTGCAAACCAACATTGAGAGGTGCATTGCAACCATACCCCATGCAATGATTCATCATGTGTATAGAAATAATAATTAAATGAGTGAATTTGTTTTAAAGAGGAGGAGGATTACACTTTCAACACCTTCTGTGATTTCTTTATGATTTATTGTTTGGTTTACATTAGATGTATATATTATATAGCACAAAATATAAGTTTTTTCTTTGAGTTGTGTGACTTTTGGATCACTATGTATAAATTTTTTTTCAATATATGTTAAAATTGTTGTTAAATAGTTTATATTTATTCTATGGTGAAAATTGCTCGACAATCTAATTTGGTATGATGTAATGATAATTATAAGCACCTTTTCATGATACAAACAATATTTAATTAAACCAGAACCCCCCCTCCCCCCCCCGATTAGGTAAATAAATAACTCTATTGTGTTTATTACACAATGACTTCTATGAACATACACACACATGTGCAAACAAAAACAAGTGGACACACCCACACACAATTATTAAAATGTGTAAATTAACTTTGTTTACAGATAAAGCAGTCACTGAATAAGTTTTTGATAAAATAAAATATAAGTTAACATTTTAACCTCCCATTAAATCTTTAATAAATTGACTGTTATCATTGCCAAAATCAAATATAAATGTAATATTTTTTAACGATAAACTTCAAAATGATTTTTTGAATAGAAGCTGTAGTAAGAACCTAAGTTTCAAATGGTGGCTTATTACCACAAGTCTTTGATTTGAATGTTGTTTGAATAGTTTTAGTTAAAGATAATGTTACAAATGAGATGTGAAAAATTAGTGTTTTTTATAAGTGCTATATAAAGTACACCCACTTACGTTAAGTATCTATAAAAATAGTAATGATATTTTATGTAATGACTAGAATAATTTTATGATGTCTGCTGCAGCCTATATCTAATATATTTTGATACATAGTTTTACAATTAACAGTTTTATCACAATATAATTATGTATACAACATTTATAATAGTATATCAATATATTCTAATGTTACTATTTGAAATACTTTTAATATTATTTCAAATTAATCTATTCCTCCCTCTATATAATTTCTTACCTCCTTACACATCAATTATGGCATTGGTGTGTGTGTGTGCATGCATAGAGCACATATGCATGCACACATTAACTATTAAGATACTAAGAGTTTTGAAGATATGGAAACAAGGGAGAAAAAGATTTAAGATATCAATTGTAACATAATATTATAGATAGAAGGGTGGGGACAAATTTAAATATAAGCCTTCCTTTAGTAGTGAGTTATAAAAATGTCTGTAGAGAATAAATAGCAACAAGTAGTGTGTGCCTGCACACATATTAATTGAGAGCATTATTATTAAATATTGCCATGTGTTAATAATGTCATTACTAGATTATGTATGTTTGATTACAAAACTTTAAAAAATAATCTTAAAAATGCTACACAATACATTTATATAGTATATGGGATAATATTAACTAAGCCATGTGGATGAGGAAACAATTAATTATAAAAATAAATTATTGAGGAAAAAAAATAATCACACAATGCATCAGTAACTGCACTTGGACAGATAAATTATAATATAGATAAAGCAATTTCATATTTTCATGCATAAAGAAGTGGACATAATTGGCAGAGATTGGCCAGCATGATGGAAAACCTCATATTATTTTGCATTTTACACAAACTAAGACAAAATGTTGCTTAAGGTGGTCAACCAAAAGGCTTGGTTTCCTAGGTTTTATTTCATTTCATTCTGTCATCATAATCTACACTAATATTATAAAGAGGGAAGATTTGATTTTTTGTTTGTAATGAATAAACTCAAAAACTACTGGACCAATTTTAAAAATTCTTTCACCAATATAAAGCTACATTATCAGCGAGTAATATAGGCTATATTTTATTTTGAAAATTTAATTTATTCCTCATAAAAATGTCGATAGTTTTACACAAGGTATAAAAAATTGCCTAAAAATATGCTTTCTCTCCGCGTGCGCTGCAAAAACTATTGGTATTACATAAAAAAATACTATACATAATGAACGTTCTCACTAATGTGAACAAAAAAGTCCGCGAGACAATATATTTAATTATTATAGTTATGTTACAATAAACGTTTTTTGTTGAAATTAGTCAACTAAAACACGGATGTGAACAAAAAGTGATTAAATCCGTATCATGATATGAATCCTTTTCCAACTCAATTATTTAATCAAAACATTGATTTTCCCGTCATCAACAGTCCAGTCTACTGCAAGAGCGTTGTGTTAGACCATGCAACCACTGAAGTGGGTGTTATGGGTAGCTAGTAGTAAATATTCATATACCTTGGGTGGATATGTAGTAGGTATGTAGTGTGAAACAACTAAGCCCAATGTGAGAGAAAACACACTTGCCTAGGAAGGCAAAAATAACATCCCTATGGAAGACCAATATCAAGAACACGATAAAATAACTTTGGATTGTAAAGGTATTGAATAGATAAAGTGGGGTAAAGGGCAACTTACATGTGCTTTACTCAAGCTCATTTGCTATGGTGGCCGCATGGTCTAAGGCACTACTCTCACAACAAACTAAACTGCCGATGACAGGGAGATTGTGGTTCAATCCTGGTCAGATGTACTGAGGGCGGTTTTTCCTAAATTGTCTCCCACTATCTCTTCATGTAAATGTGATTACACTTCCTCTATATTCAACTTTCTTCATCCATAATCCATTTTAGTAATTTGTACATAAGTGTATAACCTAAATGGATAGTAAGATGAGGTGCTAAAAATGATGTGGCATAAGTCTTGAGAGAGTTGGTTACACTATGCAAGAATTACATTTAGAACTTCTTTAATCATGTGAGTTTATTTTCTAACCACTAAATATTAATGTAGTAAACACCCGTTTGAATCAATAATCACTCCATGGCCAGGTAGTACTAATGTCAAGAAATGAGAATCACCAAATTCAAAAGTTCAATATAACATACCTTTCTTTAAAATACATTTATATGTTTTAGTTGCCTCAGAGTACAAAGAAAAGGTAGGTAAGAGTGGGGAAAAAGACCAATAAAAAAAAAGTATGTTGAGCCAAATTAAAATATCTTGTAAGTCATATGCTGAAAGAACAATTAAATTAAAAACAAGAAAAACTATTTGGCCCTAGTAATGTTAGTATTACATTATAGCTTTGAAAAAAAAAGTGATTTGCCTATACATTTTTTTGGAATTTCTATATTTCTATATTTGAAAGGGTCACATAATTCAGTGTCTTAAATGATTTTCTGAGTTTTTGACCTTGGGGTGCCACCACTCTCACTGTCATCTTGGCAAAATAATGGCCAAAACTGGTTTCATCACAATATTTCCTTTTGATTGGCCCTACGATCAAGATAGTTCTTGTCAATATAGTAAAAGATACCATTCCTACAACTTTTGACAAAATCTTTGAAAACACTTGTTTCCACCCAAATTTTTAAAGATTATCGATTAACGATTGTATATTAACTATTACCAATGTTTTATACTTGTTTCCATACTACTTTGAGACTTATTAAGCTCAGAAATGTTCGTCTCGGGTAGCCACGCCCTAATTAGAGGTCGAAGGTACACAAAACCTTCTTCCCCCTTCCCTAAACATCTGGCCTTTGTGCCCTACGTCCTCAGTGTGAATATAATTTACTGTTCAGTGTGTCTGTAGTGTAGGAGTGTGTTGTGCGTTTCGCCATGGCTGCTTCCAAAGTAATTGTTTCATATATGGAAAAAACTTTAGACAAAGGTGAAGAAGTTTAAGTGCAAGAGAGAGATGTAAAAACTCGAGCACCTAGAAACAAAATAATAATAAAGAGATATTGCTTCTTGACAAACTTGAACAAAGGTATGGTGTACAGTGTATTCCATAAGTGTTATAGTAATGAAAAATTAAGTTTGGTGGCTAATCGATGAGGTAGTGATGTGATTTCACATTCTTTGGCATGGACATCGCTGTAATTGGCTAGGCCCAAGTTTGGTTTCAAAAGCTCTTTCATCTTATTCATTGAAGAAATAACTGAAGAATTTGTAAAAAAGAAAGAAATGAAAGAAAACTCACCTCATTAGGTGGTACGAAATAGTCTATGAAGTGATGCAGCTATTGGCCAAAGACCAACTTGACAGTAGCAGGGAACCTCAACGATAAATGGGGTCGAATGAGTGCTGACCAGATAAAAAGAGAAAGTGTTTTGGATTTAGTCACGGTGGATATGCAATACCATGATACATGCATGAAAGAAATGTACATTTTATCAACAAGTGGAATAGAGTGGTTGGTTAGCAGCGTGGATGATGCGATGGAATCAATTTATTCTTGTATAAGTGAGAATAATGATGAATATCAATTTTCTCTCAATTTAATAAAATACAATTTAAGGGGATTATCGCCCACTCGACACAAGTATGGTGACAATATTATTCTTGTCAAAACCGTTGACAAACAACCAATTGTTTTCTTGTGGAACAGTGGTTTAAATACTAACATATGCCTGGTATGAGGAGAAAAAATATAACCAACGTTAAGAGAGAATGTGACTCGTCCGAACCACAGCTGCCATCATCTTGGAAGTCATACGATCGCAAGTCTACAACACAGAACAACATCCTCCTTTGAAAAATTGTATGCAAGACTTCAATACCATAGTTTAGAGTAATTTTTTTTTCTGATTTAATTAAAAGAAAAAAAACGAACATGGCCCCCTGTAGAAGTGGGGAAAAAATGCATTGCTTTGTTGCATGCCATAATCTCTGTAGTGAGAACTCATTCATTTTTACCACTGTTAATAGTTGGAGTTGGAACATCTAAAAAAAAAATCCCATTCACATTTTCCTTGCATTGGGATTTTCAACACACAGTCAAACGGCGCTGTGCGAAATATCGTTTTATGTGTTCACAACTTGAAATCGAGCCAAAAGCATTCTCTCAGTTCACATTTTACGATGCTGATTTTGGTATAAACCATCTGAATGGTATAATTACTTTTCAAGCCATGGGTAATATCCATTGTGACTCCTTAAACTATTTTTCCATATCAGAAAATTTCACTTCTTTCTAGATTGCCATTGGGAAAAGTTTTAGGCAAGTATGAATTTGTTCCGATAAAAAAAAGAGTGTCTTGAAAACTATTACTATTGCAGATATTGAGAGTATGAAAGTATCCGTCTTCTTTCTAATGAAGTATTGCAATCAACTCTTGATTTGTTTTGGCTATGTGGAAAGTGGTCAAAATTCCCATCTATACCTAGGTGGAATGCCTTTATGGAGCAGGCTACAGTTGACCAAACTTAGGTAAAATCAAAGATATAGTGTCTTTGATTTATAAATGCTTCACCCAGCAATTATGACACTGTCTATTATATACATATCTTCTGTAAGCTGTAGAGAAATGTAAGGCCTTATATCAGCTCACTTTTATTTTTATAATGTTCGAACATCCACTTTGCTTGAAAGCTCGTGACATTACAAATAGTAACATTCACAAAATTCTACAGGGGTGGGCTGGATAAGGAGCAAAAATGGACAATCCAGTTAGAAACACTAAGGATACTGCTCCTCAGACTTAGCTTCAATCTATCTCGTATAAATGCATTACTGGTATCGAAAGAATCGAGAATCCATCTTAATATTACAATTCTTAGCTCTCAATAAAACTGGCAACTAAACAAAACAGCAACATTCAGAATAGGCAATAATCAATTATCTCTCTATTAGTTTAATTGCCATTTCACTTAAATGCCAGCAAATTGTAAATATACCGCATTGGCTCAAATATAGTATGACCCCAAATATAATATGACCTAACATTATGACAATAACAAGAAGTATTGAAAAACTTTTTTTAAAGTAAAAGTTATTATTATTATTATTATTATTATTATTATTATTATTATTTAGCACCGCGTCTTACTACCCGTTCAGGTTATACGCTTTAAGTACTAATTACTCTAATGGATTAGAAATTGGGAAGGTTGAATTAGAGGAAGTGAACCCGCATTTGCGTGTAGGGAGAGTGGAAAACCATTTAGGAAAAACCACCCTCAGTTCACCCGACTGAGATTCGAACCTCGATCTCCCCGTCCTCAGAAGTCGAGCTCAACATGACTAGCACGTTAGCAACTACGCCACCGAGGCGGGTAAAGTAAAAGTTAAGTGAGACATTCAATCTATAATTCGTAGACTAGGGATGACAATTTTCTTTAATATAACTATATATCTATCATTAATATAAATATCACAAAGTGTATATCGAAATCTACAATATTTCGATCAAATTAAGATGGCCACTCTCGAGTAATTATATTTTTTGCCACTTTTCAATTAATTTGAATGTTTATTTAGCTCTTTGATAAAATAGAAAAAAAATTGACATAGTTAATAAAAATAAAAATCAACATAGTTATCTTTATTTTAGTTCAATAGATTTAGGCATAGTCAGATATATTAAATCTTTCGATATATTCTCTGTAGCGATATGTCATTGCCAAAACTTCATCACCAATTTTTGGCGAGCTAACGTGAGTAGAGTCAGTTATGGTGGGTGACTACATTTTTGTAACGTGTGAAATGTGTTCTTTTCGTTATAAAATCTGCAATTAGTTGTATTATTATTATTATTAGCACCGCGTCTTACTACCCGTTCGGGTTATACACACTTACGCTAATGTGTAATGGTAGGGTGATTGTGAGATGAAATGGAGGACCTAAAGTTTAACATGGAATCCGAACCACGGTGGAGGCCTGGCCAATTAGTTGTATTGATTTCCAGTTTTGAGGACTTTCAAGTGTCTTTGATAAATAACTATAAGAATATGAGATTTAAAGTTTCAAGCGACCATGTGTTGTAATAATTATTAAATATCTTTAAATAAACGATTTCACTGTTTTTACAAAATTATCTCTTTTATTTGAATAATGTAAATTTTATTTGCGACAAATGGTATAGGTCTAAGTTAATATATATTTAATCTTTTACTTCATACAATTTAAAAATAATTAAGTGATGTCAACAATTATTTTGTTCGTTTACTTGCTACCAGTATGGTACGATTTTTTTTCCAATGTCATTAATAATTCAAAGCAGTGCACTTTTATTTAACAATCCTATTTGGTGAAAGGAATAGACTTGTGTTCTCAACAACTGTTTATTATAATTTCTGAGATTTTTTAATTATTTACTAGAGGTCTGCAAGATTGAGTTTTTTCATTCGAGCCAAACTCGAATCGAGTATTTCTAAAAGCTTCCCGAATTTGAGCATATTCATAATTTTAAAATGTTAAAGAGTATATATTTGTTTATTTTAAATGTAACTATCACATCTTTACAATTTGAGATTTAAAAGATATACTTAAATACATGATCTTAAAATATGAATGACACTCATTTTTATAAATATAAATACTTTGGAAAAAAAGTTAAATGGAAATATCGGGTTTTAAATTAGAAATAACACTTAAAAAAACACAATTTAAAAATAAGAACAACACTCAAATAAAAATATAGGGCCTAGTAAAAAGAATAATAATAATAATTATTACTAGCACCGCGTCCTACTACCCGTTCGGGTTATACTCACTTACGCTAATGTGTAATGGTAGGGTGATTGTGACATGAAATGGAGGACCTACAGTTTAACGTGGTCTCCGAACCACGATGGAGGTCTGGCATTCCAAACATTCACAAGTTGTGATTAACACACTTCTTGTAAAGGAGAAGGAAGGGTTTGGCAATCAGATAAATCTGTGCCGAGACCGAGGATTGAACCCTGGACCCCCAGCAGAGAAATATGACACCCTACCCCTAGGCCCCCAGGTCAATCACAAAAAAGAATAATTAAAATGGTTTCAACACTCATGTCTTTAATGACATTAAAATTACACTAATGATTACTAAAAAAAGTAATAAAATGAATAAATGTACAATAACTTAGAAATGTACAGTAAGAGTGTGTAGAAATGCTACACAATAATGTAAAGTAAGTGATAGTAAAGGAAGCCAACCTGAAAGGATTGTTAGGTTAGGCCTGGATAGGAACAAATACATTTCTCTCTTCATTTCTTCTTACACTTTTACACTTTACACTTCGTCAAAACTTCCACAGCTGCACATTGTTTTGAATTTTCGGAAATATTCCTTTTTCATTAATGTCTCTTCATATGAAAAAATATATATTTCAGAAAATTTAAAACAATATGCAATTGTGGAAGTTTGAAAAAGTGAGAAATGTAAAAGTATAAGAAGAAATAAGAAATAGAGAAGTGTGTTTGTTTATATCTAAGCCTTTTAGGTTGGCTTCCTTCACTATCACTTTAAATTATTGTAGTGTGTTTCTACACTGTTTTGATAAAAAGTTAATAAAACCAACATTTTAGTATGCTAATATTTCCACAAAATATGCTTCAGTAACTTAATTCACCCTATAAGAAAACGAAAGAATCATAAACAGTTAGAAATTTAAAGTGTTTCATATTTTGTTTATTATTCCTTAGTGTAAATGTACATAAACACGCCTTTTGTTCCATTTTCATTTCTATATTCACAGTTGCACATGTGCGTTGTGCGGACTCTCGCCAGACATTAGCTTATTGAGAAATTTATTTCAATATAATTTTTAATGCTTATAAAAGTTGATGCTCATACTTTAAAATTAAAAATAATGACTAAAATAATATTTCTAGCAAATAATATGAAATAGTAAATGCTTTTTTTAATATAACTGTGGTATGTTTGGTAAAATATGTGTTGCAATAAGTAAAGATCAACATTGATATTAAACAGGTTAACCAACCTAATTCTATAACTAATTAGTAACTAAATTAATCTATTTTTGAAGTTAAATATATAAATTATAAGAGTTTTAAATATCTTAAATTTGAAAATATTCAAAATAATATATTCTTGATATTACATTTTTAATTTAATATAAATTATTATTTTTGAATGGGACCAGGTGAAAATAGTATATAGAATCATTCAATTATTAGGTAATCTTTTTTTCTTTCATTGCTTTGTAATGGAAATACTAGTAAACAACTTCAAAGATAATTCAAACTGGACGACAATAATGAATAAATTTACTGGTCAAAATTGTTTTAAAGCTCTATTACGTTATTAATATGAAAATTGATATTCATTTTAAGAATGTGTTGAGTAAGCGAATGATTTATAAACGGAAATGGAGATATTATCTAAATTAAATAGCCTATGCTTATTATTGTGTTTTAAAAATTAATTATTAAGTACATAAAGTGACAGGTCTATAATGACAAGCCTATAAAACTTCCAATCTCAACTCAAAGCTTGAAATCTGAGTACTCGCAGAGCCCTATTATTTACAAATGTATGATTCAATGAGGTTTTATTTGTGGTTAATGTTTACTAAAATGTAGTCTCTAATTATCTTATTTTGATTATATGATTGGATACTTGGTAAAATTGATATTTTACTTTGTTAAGATTTTTTTTTATTACTATGAACGATTTTTAGTTTTTTGGTATGTTATGATGTTGAATGCCTACAATTTTTTTTTAATATGAGGTTGAATGCTTGGAAAAATAATGAAAAAGGAAATGTTCAAGATTCAGAATCGGAGAATCGAGGTTTAATTTGAGAATTGGAATTGAGAAAAACTGGTTTTGTGACATTTATAATTTTAAACAACTTTTAAGAAGGTGAAGGAGAAAAAAACGGAGAGCATCAGCTAGACATTGGTCTTGTATGACGACAAAGATTTTGAATCAAGCAATAGTCACAGAGGTAATGATAGTAAGATGGATTGAAGCTGTGGATTAGGCCTACCACAGTACAAAACCCCTCATGTGGTGTGGAAATTAGCTGGTTAACAATTTATTTGCATTATAAATAGTCGATATGCTATTATTAATTATTAATCTTAAAAAATTCTGCTAGAAACAAGCTTTTTCAAAAATTCGCAAAATGTTTTCCACTTTATGCCAATGGAAATAGCAAACTATTCAATCGACAAAAGAATGTTTTAGACAAATGTTGCATGAAATTATTTCTTTTATATTAATGATTATAGCTATCTTGATTGTAGGATGATCAACTGGAAAGGAGATAAAATAGAGTCTCGGAAACTCGACATTCTGTGTAACTTGACACATGCACGTGCACACAGTTGTTGGCATCAGTTATCCAATCCAAGGTCATTCAACTGTATAACCTCTCAGTTTGTTTGTGTAGCTCGAGTGCAACAGTCATGCTGTGGTGTTTTTACAAGTGTTGTGTTTGTTAGTTTTCCAATTCAGTAACATGTTATTCAAATCAATACAATATTATATGCACAGTTCTATACTGCATTGCCGTATATTACACATATGTATATATACCATTATATTAACACATAATATATTGTACTGCACGAATATTACTGTTACTGTACCATAAAATATTACAGTACAGTACAACTGTAACTATAATATTCAATACTGTACTGTGATTCATCCTTGTTAAGTAAACATGCATTTTATGTAAGTTCATTTGTATAACTCGACATTTCAATAACTCAACACTATCTAAGTCCACATTAGGTCAAGTTTTCAAGACTCTACTGTATTATGAAATAAGCAATTTTGGCCTCAATTTTTTCAAGATGGTGGCACACCAAGGTCGATAATTCAGAAAATCATTTAGAACCTGGAACTACACGGCACTTTCAACTATCAAAGCTTTGTGATTTTAAATAAGCAAAACCTACCTGGCGATTGGGCTATTGGAGCTATAATAGTTTTGGAGATGTACACCTATTTAAATTGGAATCATTCTTATAGTTGATAAGTATTTTTGGCGTTTCTCACTCTCCAAAATAAAATAGGTTGTGTATGTGAGTGACAAATAATGTATATTCTGTAAGATAATACTTTTAAGGATAACATTTCAGGGTGGCCAATCAAATTCTAGAATAAAATTCTAACATAATTCCCAGTTTTTCTAACCAAAAAAATTAATCCTGTATGAAATTGTTTGGTAAATTGTATGTTGAATAGTTGAAAAGTTTTAGTACTTGAGCAAGTATATAAGTATTTCTATCTAATGAATGACCAGGCTAGAAGATTATCAGAGTTTTACACAATTAATAGCCCAACAAATGCAAATGTGTTTTTAAAAATTTTAAATTACTTAAAGATAGGTAGTTTGTAAGACACGGTGCTAAGTATTATTGATTGGCAGTTATTAAAAAAATTATCCCTTATCTCTTGTTGGAAGACTTTGTCACATGCCACCACAATTAGGAGCTCGCCCTAACCCTCAAAATTAATAATATTCCAGGTATAGTATTAAGATCTATATAATAGATTCATTATTCCATTTGTGATGTGTGCTAAGCCACAAGTAGAGAGTAGGCATGTTAACTAATAGAGTATATTTGTGTAGGGTGGGGGGAGGGTTGGCAAATTTTTAATAAAAAAATTAGCTTATCTCCCCTGGCAAATGTTTGAAAAATGATGCTCCTATAAGTTATTTGGGGTAGTCCTCATCTGGAAACTGTTGAAAATTAGACTCATCTTATACTACATACAATTTCAGAGATTTGGATATCCTTAAAAATAATTTAAATTAGTCCTCGTCTGTAAAATTTCTGAAATTAGATTAATGAAGAAGTAATTTGGAGTGGTCTTCCCCAGGAAAAAAGAGGAATACATTTGAATGCCCATAAAAGCTATATATAGAGGTCCTCATGTACCTTTATTTGATATTTCTAGAAGTTATTTGAAATATGTCTTGCCTGGAAATATTTAATAAAATTACCTCCAGAAGATATTTGGAGTGGTACTCTCCCCCCAGTAAGTTTTCAAAATTTGTATGGCTATAGAAACTAGAGTGGTCATCACCTAAATATTTTTTTAAATTAGATACATCTGGAAGCTATTTGGAGTGGTTGGTTCTCTTCCAGAAAATATTTACTATTTGAAGTTTGATGCAAGGCCATCATCATTCAGCTCCATAGTTGAGACTACAATGGCGGCATAAAAATTGTATTAGGATTTAGGTAGAAATAAATTTTTATAAAGTGTAAAAGTATTTTATATGGTCAACATTGATGTAATTTTACTATATTATTGTTATGTTATAGATCTTTTTTTGGTCACAGAGTCTTAATACCTTTTTAGGTTGTATGGTTGTATGGGTGGGCCTAATGCTCTAGATCTTGGCCATTCGATCTTATCTTACCTCTACTTTCCTGGCGTATGGAGGTATTCATTTCTGAGGTAGGGACACCATTAGGGTGAATTCCATTATCCCCAGATGAAAGGACAATAATGGAAAGCAGAAGGGACCTACAGTTTAACATGGGTTCTGAACCACGGTGGGGCGCTTGGCATTCCATATGTTCATAAAGCGTGAAAGCCCCCACTTTGCCAAGGAAGGGTTTGGCAATCAAATAAATCTGTTCCAGGACAAAGATTTGAACCCCGGACCACTAAAACAAAAGTCTGACACCTTACCCCCAGACTTCCAAGTCCCCTTGTATGCATATATATA
Organism: Timema shepardi; assembly: GCA_902151425.1. Lineage (NCBI taxonomy): Eukaryota > Metazoa > Arthropoda > Insecta > Phasmatodea > Timematidae > Timema > Timema shepardi. The sequence goes on along the minus strand of CABFVX010005152.1, from coordinate 29,668 downwards.
TATATATATATATATTATATATGATAATTACTCTAATGGGGTATGGATGAGGAAGTAAGCGTTTTAGTGGTAATCTACCCACATTTGGCCCAACCGGGATTTGAGCTCCAATTGCCCTGTCATCTGCAGGCCAGTCCAACAGGAGTATGAAACCTTAGATCAGGGGTCAACAAACTTTTTTTTTAAGTGCCAAATGGTAAATATTTTGGCTATGCAGGCCAAGAGGCAAATTCCAGAATAATTATGTAGGTTGGCCAACTTAAATAACAGGGAAAAAAAAAGTTTTCACAAATTTATTGAACAAAATGTAATAGTAATAATAATAAGTGAAAGCAGTAGTCAACTTTAGATTGACATTAGGATATGATTGCTTGGCTGAACACCTAAATAGAAAAATAATTCTTCCAACAAAAGAATGCCCTTTGCAAAGTCGGTGTTATAAATTCGGATCACCTTCTAGTTTGCGATGATTAAGATGCATAATCACAGAGACAAGATAATATAAGTAAATAGTATGGTATGATTCTGAAATATGTAACTTTTATATAAGTGTAATGAAATGCCAGACATATAAAGGATTTAATTCCAACTAAAAGCCATATGTAATAACAACAACAAGTGGACTACAATTGTTTTAAATAGTTCTATTAATGGGATGAACGGAATTGCATTTTTTTAAATAAAGTTTCACCAAATTGGGGTTCAAGGTACTCCCTCTCATCAAAATTGATTGTAAGTGTTCATCTGTTAATGCTGACCTGTATTGAGATTTTACATATTTCAACTTTGAAAATATATTTTCACAAAGCTAGGTGCTGGCAAATACAGATATAAAATCCCGAGCATATTGTCTTAATTGCCCATATTCATCACTTGAAAGACCTTTATAGAATTCTGTCAGATTCTTTTATTCAAAATAGCCTTTTAGCATGTCATCACACTGCAAATTTATCAATTCCAATTGAAGGGTAAGTGGATGTGTCTAAATTGTTCAGTCAAATGGATTTTGAATTATGGAAATGTCATCTGCACTTGCATCAAGATCCGAAAAAAACTGCGGGAACTCTAGTTTAACCTCAGAAAATATATCCGCTGCAAATTTGCGTGAAAATCAAGATTTCACTTCTTTTAATTTTTGACAGCATGGGAAATGCACAAAGAAGCTTGACATGATTTGTGACTCAATCAACGCTAGTTGTTGTCAAAATGACTTCATTGCACTATCAGTTTCACATATGAACACTGTTTTGTCTTGTAGTTTTAAGTTGAATATATTGTGAAATCTTATACCTGCAGCAAAAGCTAATTTCAGTGTCCGATAATAGTGTTCTAGAGAGGTTTTTCTCATTGAGAAAAATTTCAATCTCTCCTATGCATTCAAAAAATCTCAATATAACCTTACTACTGATGAACCATCAAACTGCTTTATGGTATGGCATGTCAGGATATTCAGCTTCCATTTCTGCCAAAAAATCACGGAACTGACAATGGCTAAGTCCACAGGAAAGAATAAAGTTCACCATTGACACAATTGGTTCAAGAACACATGATTGATTCAAATATTTCCCACAAAGTACCTGCTGGTGAATAATACAATGACTAACCATAGGCTTTGAACACTTTACATTTTCACCAGACTTGTAAATGTAGCCAACTAAGCCTTTCTTTGTTCCACACATATTTTTACCACCATCAGTTGTGACACATTTTAACTGATTCTATTTCAGATTGTACTTTGTTAATGTTTTCTCAACTTCCTTGAAATTTTTTTCGCCTGTAGTCGTTCCACCAAGCCTATTCATACAAGCTAATTCTTCAGTCACTTAAAACTCAGCAATGACACCTCGAATAAAGAGCAGCAACTGAGCAGTATCAGTAACGTTTGTCGACTCATCAAGAGCCAAGTAAAACGCCTCGAAATCATTTTCCTTGAAATTTAATTGGCTATTGATGTTATTCCCAATTTCTTCCCAAACTGCCTTAAAAGCACAACATTCAAAGTCGACTTTTCTCTTCTTTACTGGATTTGAGAGTGACACGATGGATTTACACAGGTAATAAAATGAAAAGTTATTGTTATTATTCACATTTTAAATATTAAGAACCTTTATTCAAATGCGTCGGCATATGATAAATGATTTATCCTAAACTTGATTTTGTATTAAATTTCCATAAACCACACTTATTGAAATCTTAGCATAAGCATGGCTGCCAACATGTCTTACGTTAATCAAAAGGTGATTAACATGCACACCTACTGTCAGATTACAATAGGAAGACAATTATTTGACTGTTAAAACTTTCACCGCAATATTAATATATATATATATATAATATATTAATATATTAATATATATATATATATAATATATTAATATATTAATATATTATATATATATATATATTAATATATTAATATATTATATATATATATATATTAATATTGCGGTGAAAGTTTTAACAGTCAAATAATTGTCTTCCTATTGTAATCTGACAGTAGGTGTGCATGTTAATCACCTTTTGATTAACGTAAGACATGTTGGCAGCCATGCTTATGCTAAGATTTCAATAAGTGTGGTTTATGGAAATTTAATACAAAATCAAGTTTAGGATAAATCATTTATCATATGCCGACGCATTTGAATAAAGGTTCTTAATATTTAAAAATAAGCAAGAAACAAAATTTAAGCACTTTTGCTGGCTTTTACACGATGCTCAAAATTCAAGCAGAGTTCCTGGTTTTCCTAATAAGTGGCTACCCTGTATTTACAACACTAAGGGCCAGTTTCATAGTGAGATTGAGTAGGCCTTAAATGTGGTGCTATACTAAATGCAGGATGACAACTATTTGGACCAAAATGGAATGGGCTAGTTGTGAAACAGGCCTATTCCATTCGAGTTTAGGTAAGCACGGTCTTGTATTTAGTATATTACCATGCATGAGGCATACTCAATCTGACTATGAAACTTGGCCCTTAGGCTGGAGTTATATTCATGCATAATTCCAAACTAACAGTGAATAGTGCACAGTTAATTTTAAAATAAAATTAATTATAATAAAACATGATAAAGACTTACTTAAATTAACTGTTTTGATTCAAAGAAATTGGCCTAACCTTTTTGCTCTATTAGATAAGATATTTAAAAACACTTCACTTAACGGTTAACAAAAATGATATGGTCATTAAACTGTATCTTTTGAAACATAAAATTAACCTAATCTAGGGGTGTCTGTACTATAAAAGCTAATTAAGAGTCAAAATAATTTTCTTTTTTTTTCTTTCATATTTACAATCTTGGTTATTGACGTAAAAAAAGAGAATTCTTTGATAACAAACAAGGAAGGTTATGACAAGGAATTTCAAACAGGAACAGAAGATAATTTCCATCTTCTGTATGTACTGGCATATAGTATGCTAAAGCCTCTTCTTACATTTTCATTGGCTGATTCGTCCAAGTCTATGCTCAACTCTGTGCATAACATCTAAAAAGTTAATGTTAAATCCACTTTGTACATTTTTCACTATTCATTTCATATAGATTATGAATGCTATCAATGAAAATAATGTGTCAGAACTTCTAGCACAATGTATGCTTTACAGTATTTGCTATTAGTTAGGCATTTTGTGTGAATATAAACCCAACCTAACCTAGTATCTGATTATCTAACACATATTCTAATCACACCAATTGATTAAAAAAATTGACTTTAGAATATTTGACAACAGTGTTTCACTGGAGCCTGTTACCTTTATGTTGGAATGTGAGATAGTAAAAAGGTTGTTAGCCCCAGGAAGAGGTAGGTGAGGCCAACTAGTGATGGGGTGACATATGCAACAGGATATTTGGAAATCATGTTGATTTGTATTAATAAAGAAAGGTGAGGGACTGCCATTAATCGGTATATGTGAATCGAATGGCAAAATATATATAGGTGCAAGGGCTCCCTGTCAGGGATGTTTACCCGAAGTTTACAAGTTCCATGAACTCAAAACACTGTAATCGAGTTACAGATAAATAATGGGAGTAAAGTGGATATAGAATGGTTGGGTGGTATTTTTCTTTATGATACCAATGGTGAAACTTGCTCATATTTACTAGAAATTATGTGTGTATAAAGATGTAGCTAATATCAATTAAAATATGAACAGTGTATTCAAAATGTTAATGAGAAAAATAAATGTTTAATTTTAACACAGCGTCTTACTACCCGTTCAGGTTAAACACCTATGTATTAATAATTACGCTAGTGAGTTAGGGATGAGGAAGGTTGAATTTAGAGAGAGTACTCATATTTGTGCGGAGGGAAAGTGGAAAACCATGTTGGGGAAACCATGTTGGGAAAACCACCCTCAGTACACCCAACTAGGGTTCAAACTCCGATATCCCTGTGATTTAGTGGCAGTCTAGTCTAGTGAGAGAGTAATGTCTTAGACCATGCAGCCACTGAAACCGGTAGAGAAATAGTTTAGTAGCCATTTCATTCAATAAGTGAAGAATTAATACATATCAAAACCAAACTATCAAAACTTTTATTTAATAACATTTATTATTATCATCTGAATATATGTTTGTGTTTAACTTAATAACCCTGGTAATAAACACTAAATCAAGTTATTTATTTTCCTTCTTTGCAGTTACTCCTTTAGTCATATTTAAATGTTCTAGTGTGAGGTAGTTGAGCATTAGCCACAAACTATTATAGATTCACCTCAAAACTAAACTATAGAATGAAGGAATATTTGAACAATTCAATAAGGAAGAAAGGGAAGATATTATTGATCAGATGTTAAGTGATAGAGAGTGAAGATATAAATGGAAGAAAAATTTTTTTTTTCAAAGAAACGTTGTGTAAACTTTTTTCTGGGTGATGGTGAAACAGCAACAATAAAATAGCATTAATTTGATATAAATATGTACTGTATGTAGTATCTTGTGTTTTATGTAATAATATTGAGTTACTCTACCATTAATTTTGAGTATTTAACATTTATTTTAGAACGAATTTAAACTGTTTTTAAAAATATTATTCTATGAATACTACAGGATGCATTGAAATAAGGATAGCTGTTAGAACTTGCATTAATCAATATTCAGCTAAATGTGCTCTATTAGTATATTGAGGTCTTGTTTTTAACAGTAGTAAGATTTCACTATCTTACAAATAAAATATATATAAAATAATAATTACAAATATTCAAAAGAATAATTGTAATTATGAGATTAATGAATGAATGAAAAATTTAACATTATTTAAAATATATTTTTGTACAAAATTATTGGATAGAAGCTATGGCTGCACTGATGACACTTCCTATTGTTAAGATGAAACATTAAAAAAAAAAGATATAAGGGCAAGGCCTACACACTTACCCAGAAAACTGTGGTCCTCAAAGTTCACAATTAAAAACGCAGCAAAACACAAAATNCCCCCCAACCCCCTCACACAATTATGAAATTTCTGGGTTAAGCCAGTCCCCTTGTTCAGCAAAGAGTAAAACACCAACTGGACTATGGCAGCATTGCTAGTCACTTAGATATTGTTGTTGAGATTGTTGAGTTTTTAATTGTGAGCTTTGAGGCCTACAGTTTTCTGTTAAGTGTGTAGGCCTTGCCCTTCTATCTTCATTTTAATGTTCAATTTAAAATTGCAGTTTGGTGCCATTTTTACTTTGTTGTTAAGATGAAAAGGATAAAATGTAATTCTATCTTTACAATGAAGACTTTCATTAAGAAAACTTGTCTTAGAGATGTTGATTATATCAATGGTGTAAGATAAGATGGAGTGAAATTTCAAAAGTCAATATATTTCAGATGGGATTCACTCAAGTATACTGTGAATCAAGACAAGGGAATTTCTAAGAGTGGATTAAAAAAAATTGTTTTAATTAGGTCACTTTTTTTTTGTAAAGAAAGTGAAAAGATAAAATAAAAATACACAATTTTATAAAGGGAAGCACTTTCAAGAGTATTTCACTATCTGCCGCATATTTTTAATAATTCAACACATCTAGAAGCAAATAATATAACATGTTGATTAGTGAAAGAGTGCAAGAGAAAAAGATGAGGTTGAAATCGGAATGATGGAAATGGGAAAGATGGAAATGGGAAAGGTGGAAACGGACAAGAACACAATAAAAATTCAAGGAAAGTCATTTTAAACGTCACTCAAGAATGTAGAGATGACATTACCATAGAAAGTGACAGTTGAAAATGAAGTAATGCATAGTTTAAAATTTGTTCATACTTGAACATACATTAGTTCCTTGAAAGAGAACAATGAGGTACAGACATTAAATGGTGTGGCTCAATTGTTAGCTTATGCAGATTATGTAGATTAGCTGGGTGGCAACAGCCAAGAAAAAGGTTTAGGAATAAATATGGGTAAAACCAAGTAAATAGCTTTGGTGAAACCCTGCATTCCAAACAAATGGATTTATAAAGATCATTGGCATATGTTTTGAAGAAGTTGACAAATTAAAATACTTGCGAACTGTGCTAACAACTAGAAATTACATTTAAGAGCTCCAAAGATGAATTCATGCATGCAATGGCTAACTATGATTCTGTTGGTAATTAGCCAACTCAGTGGCCTCGATACTAGTATTTCATCATATCTTAACTAACGCTCCTTACTTAAATTGCTTTTTAGAAAATATATATACGGTAAATAAAAATAGTTAAGCTAATATTTAAACCAGTGTCTATTAAGAAATTTAAAAAGTATTGTGACATTTTCAAAATTATTTACCTTGTAAACCCCTTATTCTTTAATATAATTTTGTGTAACACAATTTGTCAAAGTGACTTTGAAATTTAATAAGACATGAAGAAAACAGGAAACTAAGATGTTATTAGCATATAAACACTATGGTTTATAATATATGTTCAAACCCAAAGCCTTTTTTATTAAAAACAGTTTAATATTATTTCAACTAATAAATGGAAATTAATTATACCCATGAACATGGTAATTTCCTCATATTCTCTAAAATGATACATTGCAATTAAATACAACATATGTGCCTGTTCACTTCTACTTATTTGTGCAAACAAATCAAAATTACACCTTATTTACTTTCATATTTAGTTTTACTTGCAATATTTATACAATCAAATAGTGGTGTGCGAAGTCCACTTTTTCAATTGGAAGCAAACTCAAATCAAATATATGAAATGTTCTCGAAGCTGAATCAAAGATCGAATATTTTTTTAAAGTTATTTTATGCTTGAAAAAATATTATATTGTGGTTATTTATGCACTAAAATTACTTGGAAAATGTTTTATTACACAATTTTTGTAATATTTAGTGTTACTTCAACAAATACAGATTTATCACAACATGGAACTCAAAATTCTTCAGATTTGTTCCATATGAATATTAATTTGTATTGTACAAAACACTCAGAATGGCTGTAATTGAACATAAATGAAGTAATTTAGCTTCTAAGAATTTTATTGGCGAAGCTTCAAAGCCAGAATTTGTTTCGAAGTGAAGTCGAAGTTTGTAAGCTACAATCAAATGGTATTAATTTATAGCTTGTTTTGTGAGCCTGTGTATAATGCCAGTCAATTTCTCAAGAATATTTTTAGCATATTAAATACATGTAATTATATGTATAAATAAAATTGTTTGCAATGTATCAGTTTGAGTAAATAAACTAGCAAAAAGAGAGGAGAAAGAAGGGAGTGATAAGGGAAAGGAGAAGGAAAAAGAGAAGAAATAAGGAAGAGAAAAATAAAATGAGAGAGGAGGATGGGAGGGAGGAGGGTGGGAGGGAGAGGAGGATGGGAGGGAGAAGAGGATGGGAGGGAGTGGAGGGTGGGAGGGAGAGGAGGATGGGAGGGAGAAGAGGATGGGAGGGAGCGGAGGATGGGAGAGATAGGAGAAAGGAGTAAAAAGCGTAAGGGAGAGAGAAAGAAGGAGTAAAAAGGGTAAAGGATATAGAAAGGAGGAAAAAGGATATGGGAAGAGAGAGAGATGAGAAAGGAGGAAAAAGGGTTTGGAAGAAAGAGAGGAGAAAGGGGGAAAGGGTAAGTGAGAGGTTGAAGTGGGAAAAGTAAAAAAAAAGAAAAGGGAATATGTGGAAGTGAGAGAAGTCACAAGGAGGGGAAGGAGTACCATATTTTTTTTAATTCGGATTTTACCATGTAAAGGGTTTATATTATTAAAAAAAAATCAATATTATGAGACAGTAAAAAAGCATTTACAAATATATCAACAAACCAATTGAAGTATGTACGGTTTAGAATGTGATATTATATTTTGTTTATTATTAAAATCATACAAACAACACAATACAAAACCAGTTGATCAATTTCTTAAGGACAAAACCATGTTTGAGTGTTGCCAGCACAACTCATCAGATGTTTTTCCCATCTGGTCCTTGAAGACGAACTCTTGTCACCATAAGATGATTTCCAAGACCCAAATCACCAGTTGCAGTACAATTTTCAGCCTGAGAAACATAGCCATAATAATTTTACGGTTAATAAAATATTGTTGCCTTAAGTTATGAAACAACATTTTAGAATTATTTGTTTATTTCTCTTAGAATACAAATTTTTAGCAAAAAATTTATAACAAAATTGACATGCCAAATGAAACATGATTATTACTGGTATTACATTCCTAAGCTAATCCTGGCGTAGCTATTTTGAATTTTACCGTGGTTTTAATTCAGATTTGAAATTATGAGTTTACTTGGGATTCTATAGTTTTCAATAATTTATAGTTCCTATGGTATTGATTTCTTCACGATGTTATTAACTATTATTTTAAGACAAGCCAGTGTAAAATTATTTCAAGTTAATCGAATTAAAAATATGCTTCCCACTATTGAAAAAATAAACACTGAAAGTATTAAAACATACTTTATCCATAATGATTGATGAATAATGATAACTATTCCAATAGTTAGACATTAATTTAGAATGTTTAGAAACATATTTAATATTTAAAATATAATAAGTTCTAGAAACCAATCTCTTGGGTTAGTATGCTAATGCACTACCACTGGGCTATCCAGCCAATACCTATGCTTAGTCACATCTTTCATTATTTTAAAAGTAGAGTGATTCTGTAGAATGGAAAATACTGTATAGCTTAGAGGAAAAAAAATGGCGATCTAAACTGTATAGCTTAGAGGAAAAAACAATGGAGATCTAAGTCAGTTTTGGATTCAATTAATGTGTCCAAGAGTCAATTTTCTACATATATGAAATAAATTTGCGTGTTAGTTTCAATATATTGGGATTTTAGTTGATAATTTATAAATTACTGTTTTTAAAAGAATGTCATGTGCATTCTAACCAAATTTTAAATAAAGTTTCAAATCAAGAGGAGCTAGATGTGCAGTTCAGTGTCACAGTCCAATAGGACAACAGTGCAGGTTTGCAGTAATTTTTTAAGGTAGAATGTATCGAAAATGGGGAAGTCGGGGACATTTACTTCCACTCACAGAAGTGACCTTGCAATCTCCACTCTTTCTCAAGTGTAGAGGAATGAGATTACACCCATTGCGCATGGGAAAGTAATCCCCCACTATTCGTGTGTATGAGTGGAGGCACCTATGTTCGAACCCATACACTACTAACTGTCCGGGTTTGCACCGGAGCTCTACAACGGCTCATCGCACGAATAGCAAGGCCCAGAACCCCAAGAGCCGAAGCCCAAAGGCCCAAAACCCTAGGAGCCCGGACCCCACCCCGTTGCCAACGCCATCACTCGTTAGCATTTAAACTCACTGACCTACAGAGTCCAATCCATTTCTGGGCCGCCACCTCGAGCAAGCTTGTGACGTGGGCTTTCGGCCTGGCCCTGTGTACGACGTATAACAAAAGTAGTCTAAGAGAGACATACCAGTTCACAGGGCCACCCCAAGCACCTGTAGGTAACCGATGCAAGCATCAGTCTCTCTGGTACGACAACACCATAGAGACAGCAAAGATGAAGATTTTTTAGGATTCGAAGAAGCAAGAAGATTACCTGGACAATCTTAGATCATTAGAACAGGGAATCATGGAAGACCTACCAAAAGGTACAACATGAACAATAAAGGTCAAGCCCTTGAAGAACAGCTTGAATGTGCCAGTATCGCAGAAATATCTTTGAGGGAAGCTCTTACCAGATATGAAGCTAAGGAGTGGAAAAGTGAAATTCAAGGTGAATTCAAAGCCATAATCAAGAACAAGACAAGGGTATTAACTGAATGCCCAGAAGGGCGAAATGTGATTGGATGTAGACTTGTACTTAGGAACAAGTACAATGCCGAAAGTACCTTGGAATGGAGAAAAGCCCAAGTGATGGCCAAGGGATATTTATCAATGCCCTGGACTGGATTTCAATGAGACCTTTGCTCCAGTGATGCGACTCAGCTCAGTGAGACTTTTGATAGCACAGGCTGTGGAGAATGATATGGCTGTTCACCAGTTGGACATAATTACCGCTTTTTAAAATGGCTCTCTTGAAGAAAAAGTATTTATGGAAGTGCCCAAGCTTTTTGAAGAGCTGCTACCAAAAAGTGCAATGAAGGAAGATTTGCAAAGAGAAAAAACTGTCAAAGAAGGGAACAGCTTCTAAAATGTTTGTTGAACTCCAAGAGGGAAATAAAGTTTGTTTGATGAAAAGGTTATTATATGGACTAAATCAAACAAAGAACCTCAGGACCTTGAGTTAAGTAAGCTGAGCACAGACATGTGTGTTTATTGGCAGACGAGAAGCCAAACCGCTAAGTGTTGCTATTTACGTTGATGACATATTGATCATCTCAAGCGACTCGAATTGACTTTTTGAATCCAAGCAGAAATAAAATAAAACGCTTTCAAGTGAAGGATCTAGGAAGTGTTAAATATTGCCTGGGGATTGAATTCAATCAGGAAAATGGCCCCAATAAGATATCACAAGATGGATACGTTCAAGACATCTTGAGGAAGTTTGGAATGGAGAATTCAAAACTTGCCAAGACACCAATGGATCTGGGCATGAAGCTAGTAGAAGATGAAAATAGTTCAAGTGAAGAACTAGAAGACTATCCTTTCAGGGAGTTAATAGGAAGCTTGATGTAGCTGGCTATTGGAACTATATACTAGCTAAAGCTTTTTCAGTGAACTTTCAAAGCCAATTTAACATTTACAAAAAAACAACACTGAATCACAACAAAAAGGATTCTACGATATTTACGTGGTGCTATGAGCCTAGGAATCACATACAAGAAGGGCTTAATTAAGTTTGAAGGGTTTGTGGGTGCTGATTGGGCAGAATGTACACAAGACTGAAGATCTTAGATAGGATTTGTTTTTGTTTTTTAAATGGAGCAGTGACTTGGGATACAAAGAAAGAGCATACTGTGCTATTGTTAACTAATGAAGCTGAATACATGGGATTAACTGAAGCTGCTAAGGAAGTGATTTATTTAGGCAGATTCCTGAAAGAAGTAGGAATGGGAAGTGAAGGGATCATCCCAAATTACAATGATAATCAGGGAGCCAAAAAACAGGCGAATTCTACTGTTTTCATGCGAATAACGCACACTTATTTTTTTTATCTAGATAAACACAATTTCTTTATAATTAGGTATTTCACGCAATACAATTTTCAACATGGTAACACTGGTGATAACGCTTTGCCAGGGCTGCCGTTTAAATGAATATCGGTTTTTGCTGATTTTAAAAGTATTATATGAGTCACAGGTGATACGAGTATTTTCATAGATTTGGATTTTTTTTAGGTTAACATTAAAAATTGTAAACTGTTTTGTGGGTAAATTTGATTTTTTTCCAAATATGTTAATAAATAGTTAGATACACAATTTGAACGAAAAATGTAGACACGTTTAGCCTAGTTTTTTTTCTTTCTAATGAGTATTAATTCGACTCGTATTTATGTAAATAATGTTGCTTTCAGCACATATCGATTTTTGAGAAAAATAACACCACTTTTCCCCTAAAAATAGCCTCACCTTTTGAAAGTCTTTATAAATACGTCAACATTTCATCAGGGAAGTGCTCGAACAGGGTTAGGTGTCACTACATCATTTGCTAACTTCTGATATGATGGCAGATGTATTCACCAAAGGATTACCAGGACCGAAACATCAGAAGTGTTTGAAGAACTGTGGGATGAACATTTTGGAATGAAGTGAAATGGTGTGTGCTTGTGGAGAAGTGTAGGACATGATTATGTAGCAGCAAGCTTCAGCCCTGACTCTTATTGTGTATAATATTTAGTAAACAAAACATAATCATATTGTGTACTCTGTCTCACCATTTTTTATCATTGTACTTTTGTTATTATAACTTATCTGTGCTTCTTTGGCATCCGCGACACATTCTATTGTATTTTTAAGAGGGGTTTACCTAAGTCAGAATCAAATTGGCTATACACTCACTTTGTAAAAGTTTGGAAACTCAACAACAGTGTTAGTATAGCCAGATTTTTAGCAGTGGAATGCACCCACACATACAGCCATCGATTCTAAAGTTTTGTACTTATAATGGACCTGGTGCCATTTATAGGGAGATTGTAGTTCAAATTCCAGCATAGAGCATTATAGATGGTTTTCTGTATGTGATTTATTAACATGTTTTACTGAGCTTCTCTCCATACCAACATTTTCTCTCTCTCAACTAATACCTTAAATATTTCCTCTTAGACTAAGCAGTCTCGTAACACTTGTGATAAAATGTAATAAATAAACAAAACTAAATTAGTGGAATGAACACTTTAAGTTTCATTATTTCTATTAGAATTGCCATACTTAATAAAAGAATAAAAAGAAAATGACTTAAATAAAAGATTTTGACTATAGAAAACTTAAAATGCATGTATGGAATAAGTGCACTAACATGCATTATGTAAACATTTATTGCTGTTAATCTCATGTGCTGTTAAAATGAGTTAACTGTAAACTTATACTGTTACATTTAACATTGAATTTGTGTAATTTATTATGAGTACACAGTTTTTTTTAGGATCAGCTAAGCCTTTGTGTAGCCCCCCTAGGCTGATAAAAAGCTCTATAAAATATATGACTTTAGTTTTCCTTTTATGAATAAATCTTTTAAACACATTTCAAAACATGTGGCATGCTTTGATAAACCAAATATTGTATTGTGATATTTATAACATTAATAAAATTTCAATATTTATGGAAATAATTCAAACCATTTTGAAAATAAGTTTAATTTTTACTGGACTGAGACATGTCTACCGAAATGCATTTTTGATGATTTAATTAAATGAAGTTATGGGCCTCTACACTTAGCTGACTGTGGATATCTTGTTCCTCCTGCAAGGCTGACGGCATGCAACAAGAACAAACCAAATATATGCCTCAAATACAAAATGGTTGACATGCAACCTGACAAAAAAGGGTATATTTAACAATGTAATAGGTGACCTGGTGGTCTAGGGTTAAGGTATGAAGACTTCTTTGCTGGGGGTCCGGTGTTCAATCCTCTGTCCCAGTATAGATTTATCTGATTGCCAAACCCTTCCTTCACCTCTGACAAGATGTGTATTAATCACAACTTGTGAATGTGTGAAATGCCAGGCCTCCACCATGGTTTGGATTCCACATTAAACTGTGGGTCCTCCATTTCATTTCACAATCATCCTACCATTACACATTAGCGTAAGTGCGTATAACCCGAACGGGTAGTAAGACGTGGTGCTAATAATAATAACAACAATGTAATAATAATAATAATAATAATAATAAACTTTTATTCAGTCAAATGCGGACAGCAACTATCAGCTAGGATCGACGAATGAGGTAGTTTTATGTTGTGAATAAAATAATTTACACATACAATGTGTTTATTAGCTCTTTTACTTTCCAGTATAAGCAAAAAAATTACTGGAAGGTAGTCAAGCTGACTATCATATTAGGAGTGGTTTTCTAAATGGTGATTTTCCTATCCTCACTACAGACAAAAATATATATTTTTTATTTATAAAATATTATGTTTAACATAATGGTTATTAAGGGTTAAGGATAAGATAAGTATTTTAGATGAGGAGCATCCGCATAAATATTGAGAGGAGATAGAAAAATCACCATGATTACTCACACAAGGAATAAACCTACAGTGCACCAAGCTGATATTAAAATCCCAACCTCCACATCACTGACAATCCAGTATATAAACATGATTTTTACAAAATCCTCAAAGTTAAACTCTCCAAAGAATAAATGTCATTATTTTTCTGTTAAAGCGCGAACAAATGTAATCAACAAAAAACACAAGGTCAGTGTTTTTGATAACAATCTAAATATGTTTGTTGAAAAAATATAAATTTATAGCTAGGCAGGCCCATTCAATGAAACAAAGAGTGTGACATAATGCATAGTTGTCCATGGGGGGGATGGGGTTGGGGCTGGTAGGTAGACCATGCCCCTTTCCCCTACCTTAATTTTCCTATAAATATATTTAATTATTGTGGTAAGTGCTAACTTGGAACTAGAGTTAAATGAAGAACTTATTTTACACAGTTAGTAGATGAGTGATATCTCTGATATAACAATTAGATTAAATTTCAAAAATAAGTCCTTGTTCATAATATAATTATTTATTTTGCGCTAAAATAAATCTGTCCCTAAAATTGATTTAGTCCTTAAGATAGGGCTGAAAAGTCACATATTCGATGGTGGGGGAACCGANGGGGGGCGGCGGTCAGGGGTGCACAGTGGACATGTTTCCTCCTGTCAAAGTATTACTCTCTCCTCTTTGGAATAAATTTGCCCCCTTTAGATTTATTTCCCTCACTCTGATATTCTTAAATATTGAGTTTAAAGATAGCCTTGACTAAAAATAAATGTTAAAACAAACCAAGAAAAATTCAAAGTTTTGATAAAATGTGCGAGTGTGTGGTAGGGGACAGAATAACCCTTTTCCAAGCTCATTATCTTAACCAAAAGAAAATCATATATTGGTTGACTTATTATCAATTAAATGTGATCTTTGAAGATGTTGCTTGCACAATGAACTATAATTATGAAGAAACTCCAAATACTAGCTTTTAGAAGCATCTAATTCACAAAATATTTATTTACACAAAATATAAATTCTACTAAAATATTTTAGTGTGACTCTTTATCTAGTGAAAATATTGCAAGCGTGTTAAAATCATTTGATCATAAGGGACATCACAAAATTAAAACATATACATTTATAAGACCTACTTTCTATTTTTCCAATAAATTGAGTTTTTTTTAAGGAAGGCTGTGAGCTTTATATCTTGTGTTGAACTTAAGATTATTATGACAAATGTGTGTCAATAAGCAATGATGTATCTGGTGCCTATTACTTTTTTATAAAAACAAGAAACTGTTCAACCACTTATATGCTTGCAAACAATTAAAATATTTTGTCTAAAAAGTTAAAATATTTTGGAATTGATATATGGTGAGAAACGAGTAAAAATTATGTATTTCAACCTCACTTGCTAGATTTCCCCAAATAATAACACATTTTTAAATTTTATATTCACGAATGGTATATTATAAATCCTATAATAAAATGAATTGGGCCAGTATGTTGGTTTAAAAGGTCCGTGGACTGCACAAATTTTAAGTTGGATTGGGTTGCATATGGCTTCCTAATTTGAGATGTCTGCTCTTGTGGATGAGTGATTTCTTAACTGAATCAGGCCAAGAGTAAACTTAGGTCTGCAGTGGTTCAGGCCCTCTAGGATGATTTGATGCTTCCATACATCAAACTAATACATGTGGCGAAACTGGATGAGAATCTATCGAAAGTTAAAAATCTTAGTGGAATTTGAACATAATGTGTGTCTGTGAACCTTATTTTTGTTTTGTAGTTTGTGATTATATTTGTGTTAATGTTTTGTATACTTCAACCAGATAATTTCAAATTTATAATGAATTAAATTCATTATAGCCATTAACTTTTGATTTACTTAAGGTAAGAGAAGAGAGTTAGTTTAGGAGTGGAATGGCAGTCAGCAATATTTATTAAGTGCATCTTTGCTTTATGCACATTCCAAAGAACAATTGTAGCTCAGAAGTCTATTCAGCTCATAGCTCTAAGCAACAGATGATGGCTTATTCTTAGAGTAACACTTGAATTTGGCATATGCTGCATCAAGTCTCTTTATTAATATCTTATGTATAATGGCAGTAAATAGTTCTAGTTTATCATTAATATTATCTTACCTATTAGCTATGGAATGGTATTTTTTTCAATAGTTTTGTTCAGTTTTACATAGTAAGAAATACATAATATTGTGATGGAAAAGCCCAGGTAAAGATACTTCGATCTTTTTGTTTATAGTAAGCAGGTCTAGACAACATTTAAAGCCTGTTTGCATGTTCATTTGGATAGAAAATCACCAAAATTCTTGCATGACCTTTTTTCCAATTTAATTTCTTCCTTAACAATGTGGTCATTTTGAATTTATATACAAAACTAACTTAGTACATGGTAGAAATAATGTTTCCAGGAGGGAGCCAAGAGAAGGTTGATGTAATATGTCGATTTTTTTTACCACCACATCTTATTATGTGTCTAGGATGAATGCATATCAGTTACGCTATTGGGGTGGGTATAATGAAGGTGACATTTAAATGAAATGTACCCACATTGGTGTAGAGGAAGAGTGATAAACAATTTAGAGAAAAAAACCTCTGCACACCTGGTCAGAAAGTGAATTCCAACCTCCTCATTACTGGAAAACCAGATTAAATGAGTCTGACATTAAGTCCAAGTGCCAACCAATGTGGGTATGTAAATATATTGTTTTGATATATATGTATTTGTGTGTAAAAAGGGGTGAGATTGTATGAGAAGTCAAATTCACAAAATTAAATGTGAGCATTGAATATTAAAAAATAAGGTTTAATAGAGTTGACATTATTGATATGATACACATCTTATTTCAATTTTAAACAAAAGTGTTTTTTAATGTTAATTAATTATAGTTTTGCTTTAGGATTATAGTTTTGTATTTGCTCCGTTTAATATTTCAAGACACAACACAAGATGACAATGACTGAAATTTTGTTTAAACAACACAGATAGCTTGATCAATGTATTAAATCTTACTCATTTATAGAGGGATGGAAATAATGTTTTTGCAAATTTGTCAAATGTCACCAAAAATAACAAAATTGTAAATTTAATATTATTTTTCTCCTATAAATTTGCACTACTTTAATGCACAAAAGGTAGTGACAACTTCCCAAATATTTAGTGTGTGTAAATATAAAAATGTTATGACTAGGAATGCATTAAAACAAAAACAAAAGTAGATTTCTTCTTCTAAATACAGTTTTAAACAATTTTCAATCAAATTTAACTAATTTATTAAGCTTATGGAAAGAAGAAATTTCATGGATAATTTATAGGCTTGACTGAAAATAAAAAGATATGTTATACAAATATATTTTCTAAAAACACTTGAGAGAGTTGAAGGAGTGACTGGATTAAAAAATATGAATAAAATAAGTGTCCAACACCTTACCACACTCATTATCGCATTTGTCTACGGAGATAAAAGTCCCGGGTTCAATTCCTAGAATGTCTGAAAAATTTATCACTGGTGTAATATGAATTTACCCTTTCACAATGATGAATTAACAAACGAGGACTGGATATTGTGGCTGTCCTAGTCTTAAGTTAGATTATAAGGCATATGAAGCTAGCTAAGACAGGCATAGCAAGCCAGTAGTGGAAAATATATAATTTCAGCTTAATCTATTTTAGCATGGGGAGTATGTTCAATATATCAAAAAATTATATGTAAACAGAGTCAATTATAATTATTTTGTAATCTTGGTTCAAGGTCAATTGTCAAGTCATTTAACATATGTACACAATAGTAAACACATAGGAGGATTAGAAATGTAATTAGAATAGTTTATTCACCCAATAGAAAATATAGTTTAGGATTTACTAAAATATCATTTTGCAGTGACCAATATGTGTTGCAATTAATAAAGTACTTATCTTATCCAAAAAACTATCAATGTAGTACAACATATCGTGAACTATTTGGGATATCTTTTAAAATCATTAAAAAAGAAGTGGAAAGAGATCCAAACCTTCAAATATTCGAGAAATTGCTGGATATGGTATTACACCTATTTTAAGAGATAGCTTGTGGCCAGTTATAAATGACTATTTCTGCGGAGTTGAACTTATTGGAAAGTAAAGTTTGTTGTAAGTTTGTAAGAAGTATTTTCTTATTATTGGTATCAGAAGCCTTGCTAAATAATGTCCACTTGTTCCAAAAGTGTTTATTGCCTTCTATGCAAGGCTAATTTTATCATTAGTTACATTTATGAGTTCTATAATTGTGTTGTGATGTGATTGAAAACAATATCTGTACTTTTTCGTTTACCCTGAACAGTTGCAAACTCTTTTACTTAAGTCCACTAAGGCTTACCTTATAATATAAGGCCATTGTTTAATCAGCCAAGTATAGTTCACTATCTTTCTAGGTGAACAGGGTGTATACTTCTTTAGTATTTAGATTGTGGGAATCTATGGTTTTAGGTGGGTTCTATATATTCCAAAGCTTTTTAAACAAAAACAGGTATATAGTCAGTCATGTGTCTGACACTTGTAACCTAACTGACGCTAAAAAAAAATGTTGACCTGAATAGATTTTGGGTTGCACAGTAGAGGGTAAAATTCCTACTTTTGGAGTATTAAACTATCATTGTTGAAATTAAAAATAAGATAGAAGTAAATTTAAATAAAAAAAATTCCAGGACTGCTTTATTTTATTTCTTTTAGTGAAAGGTTTTGGTTGGGTGTGAGCACTTAAGATATAAAAATTGATCATCAAGAATTTCATTTTTAGTGTGATGCTATTAGAATAGATATACACGTGAGTATTGCATGATGAAAACCAAAGCTATACACTTCACTTTTGTTTTTAAGGCTAGCAGATTGATCAGTGATAATCCTTAGAATTTATTTTTACTGTGTCTCTTTGTAATGTGTTCATTTCTAGTTTTATAAATATTTTGCATTTAATAGTATATTAACATATATTTAAACGAAAACTTTTGATTATGAGTACACATAGGCACATACCCTAACTTCACCAAAAGAGTTGGTTGCATAACTAGTATTATTATTACTCCTCCATTAATTTAAGGCACATCCAGAAAATAAGAACCATATATACACACAAGAATAAGTTTGGGTATTGCAAAGTGAGTTCATAATCTTTATAAACCTAATTAAAGTCTGTCATGCATTTTGTGTCGTTTGTTTATTTACCGGCAATCTAGCCATCTGAGAGATAACGTGAGTAATACAGATTCTAAATACGAAATCGTTTGTATGATTGAAATTCATTGGTAAATTAATGAAGTGGTGGGACAAACTGCAATGAATGAAGGCTGTTTAGCAAAGACAGAAGGGAAGTGCCCAGTGAGAAATCTAACAAGCCACCTATCTAGATTATGAACAAATGCCTTGAGCAAATGAACACAAAAATTTGGGAAGATTGACAATTCATCATTTCTGAATTGGTTTTTTATTTCTCTTGCTAGAGGCTAGAGTCCATGTAATTGTCAAAAATTATTTCAAGTACTAAAAATTATATTCAAGGTGAGTAACCAAAATTCAAACAAAAAATTACAGGATGAATTGCAAAGTGGTAATATTTAACTTTTTGAAGCGGTATCAAAACGACGTTGACAATTTTTTGCCCACATTGTGACAATGTATGAAACATGAGTTTGTCATGTGACACTCAAGATTAAGCAGCAATCTTTCCAGTGGCAATATTCTGATATTCTGAAGCTGAAGAAGTTTAAACAAAGGTGTTAAGCTAAAAATAAAAAAATAAAATCATGGCATCTGTTTGTTGTTACAAAAAAGGTGCAATACTGATGGAATTCATGTTACCGTGAACTACAATAAAAAAGTTTAATGTGAAATCTTAAGAATTTTTGGCATGTGATTTAAAACAATAGCCTAGGTTTACTCAGCACCAAAGTTTATTTGCTTCATCACAATGCACAGCCCCATAATGTCATTTATACAGGCATACTGCCCGAACAATTTCAGCTGTAAATATTTTAACTGCTCTATTTATAATTTCACAGTTCATCACCATTTTATTCCTTTGAAGAAACTTTTAGTCAGTCTTTGTTTGAGCAGTGATAAAGAGGGGGGGAAGTGTGGCTGTGGAGCGAATTAAAATTTTGGTGAAAAATTTATTTGCCTTTTCTCTCGATAAGACCAATGTTTGATTTATTTGGCATATATGTAGAGAAGCATAGTGTCTTAATTATAATATAAATGTTACTTAATAAGAAATGGATGTGTTTTTAAAAGCAATTCGGTTCTTACTTTCTAGACGAGCCTCGTACATCCCTTCTTGAACAACTAATGCCACTTAGTAGAAGTTTTTCAATCTTGAACAATTACTGCCATGCCTCCTGAGGAAGCCACCTGTAGCAAGTGAAAGTTAGTGTTTAAACACGAATATGTTTACTACGCACTGATCTCTTGCAAGTATTATTTATAATGGAGACAAAATTTATTGTTCCTGTTCATCAGGGGTAGACTGACAGGTTCCAAGAGAACTGGGACTACAAATGTGTTGAGCCGTAACATGTACTTATAATACTGCTGAAGCTAAATTTCAGTGTAAGCTGAAGTATTTTAAATTTATCAATAGTAAATTTAACCCAGACACCATTTCGGATATATTATCGATGATTATATCACTGATCAGTCCACTTAAAATATCACTATCTGCTTATAGCATAATAAAATATTCTTCTATCTTGTTTTTGTTTGATGATAACTGGGATTCTATTCTATTTTTGATTCATTCAAGTTAATAAAAGGAAACCCTGCAAATTCTATAGATAATAATCAATACACACTAACAAACACTTTTAAGTTTAGCTTAGGAATATTTTTATAAACAATACCAAGAAACAATATACAGGCCGGTTTTACATTTAATGGCATTGTACATCTTCACAAATTAAGTATTATAGAAATGCGGACTTACCTAATGAAGTTTTTGATTATGATTGAATAAGAAACTAATAATTAATAATATAATTGGTGTAGTTTAAATTATTTTAAGCAAACCAAATCAAACCAGCACATCTCCCAGTATCCCAGTGGCCCAGTCAATCCATGCTATTCATTTCAAATCTCTACATAAATATTTAGCTTGACTTCACTCACCCTATGAATACTGGATCTTCGTGTTTCTCCATAACCAAGTTCATTCTCTTCCAAACCTAGGTCTGAGTTTGAATCTAAATGATTTCGCCCAACTCCATCCTGAAATCCAGCATACATTGACCAAATTAAAAATAAATTTATGAAAAAATCTGTCGGTAAGGTAGATATTCTATCCAAAATTGTTTTACACATTTTGTTTATTAAAATGGGCAAGTCAACATAAAAATAGAACTAGGCCCGAGTTTGGGTCTAAATGGTTTTGCCCAACTATATCTTGAAATTCAGAATACATTGACAAACATAAAAAAAAATCTATGGAAGAGATCTATCTGCAAGCAAGATAGTCTACCCAAAATTGTTCTTAACATTTTTTATTAAAATAGGTAGGTTAACATAAAAATCCTTATATATAATTTGACTAAGCCCGTTTGCGGGGAGAGAAATTACAAGGAAATGACTGAAAAGATGTTGACAAAAGAGCCATCATTTTAATGGTTTAGGAGTTCAGGATGCCAAGAAAAATAGTAGTTGTCCAAGAAAACACGACTTTCAGAGAATTTTCAGTTTATCATTCTTTGTTTAATCACCATGAAAAATGTTATTTGCTGCATGGCTGTAAATCCCTAAATAAAATTTATCTCTTTGGATGCTGGTAATCTAATTAGAGATGCCTAAATTGGTTAAACATTTATTTTGAATTAGAATTTTGTTATTGATTTGCATTTAAATCAATAATATTGAGCATAATTCGAAAATTAAAAGATTAAGTTGTTAAGTTCTTGAAACTATTGTCTATGTTATGTTTCACTCATGATAAAATGATGTTTAAATATGTTTTGGTATGTATTATAAGTCCATAAACGATAAAGTGATCTTGACTAATGTTTAAAAATAGCCATTTTAACTATTTAGATATGAGTTTTGGTGTTCATTTTTTTTCAAATAATGGGTTTTGTTGTTCATTTTATTTAAATATTGGGTTTTGATATTTCAAATAACCGTAATGTTTTGTGTAAAAAGACACAAAAATATTCACACCATATTCTTTCATTCTCTGCTTTTATGTATAATTTGATAATCCCTTTTCCGGTGAGTGAAATTGCAAGAAAGTGGTTGAACCGATTTTGACAAACGTCCACTCATTTTAAACGTTACGGGTCTGAGATCTCGGCAAAAATAGTAGCTTAAAACAAAAAACTAAATTTCCTAGCAAATTTTCCATCTTTTCACTGTGGACGCAAGGGCCCATCTGTACAATCATTATTTGTGTACATCACCATGGAAACCATGATGTGTGTATAGTTGTATATGGATGGATAAAATATTTGTCTTTGGTTAAAAGTAATTACTAATTTTTACTTGAGTGTTTTGGTGCCACAAATAGAGAGCTGAAAGAGGTGTCGTTTTAAAGTTCTCCTTCTGGTTCGAGGGGGGCAAAAATACGTTTTTATTCAAATTAGACGCCAAAAGATCTCTGTAAAGTTTTTAGCCTTTGACGAGTACGCTAGAAAGTCGAGTGAATTCTTTTTATTGAGATCTTTTCCCAATAAAAAGTTTAGAATACATTTTAGTTCAGTAATCTGCAGAAATCGCTCCAACGATCCACCAGTACTATCTTAAATTTGGGAGAGTCAAAAGTAATAAGAGACTGAGCAGACTTTCTGTATCAATGAAAGACAAAGTACTGTGGTAATGTAAAGATTAATTTATGAATAAAAACCATACTTTTCCTATATTCTAACATGTCAGGTGACCAAACTAAGCAAATTAAATTAGTTTGTAGGTAATAATATGTTTTACCGTTTTAAAATATTACATTATAATGTGGATCACTTATAATGGTAACACTTTTACTGCTGACAGAAAATTCATGGTCCATACCAGAAATGCTGGCCATTTTTAGCATAGTTTGTAATGTTTATAATAACAAAATAAACATGATATAATAACGGTACTTACATCATTTTAAAGATTTGATTATGCTCTTTAAGTTGAAATATAAATCAATGATATATGATAACAATTTTTTTTAATATCTCTATTTTAGTAAAATAAAAATAAAAATTGAACCAATATAAATATTTTGTGATAAATACAGAGTAATTAATAAAGTATGTCAATATAGGCTAAAGCGAATACTAAACATGGCTAAAAATTAAAAGACGCAACCACAAAATTTTATCTATGGTACTAATAAATTTTTTAATGAAACAATTCAAAACAAGACACAAAACACATACTGTACTGATATATGCATCTTGCCTATCATATTTTCCTGTTTCTTTTTCTCTTTGCTGAACATAAAAGAATAAATGCGCAAAAATAAATAAAATGTAATAAAAATAAAGGAAATGCCAGTTTTTTATACAATGTCTAAATAAGATAAAAACATTATAAATAGACAAATGAATCAATACCGCCACAGAATACATGAAAAAAGCTGAGAAATGTTCAAAAAATAGCATGTAAAAACAGAGTAGACCAAAATTTGATACCAAAAAAGTGTGGATGAATAAAAATAAGCAATGATACAAAACAATGGTTGCTTATATAATAAATATAAAAAGCAAACAAAACAATACTGTCACAGATAGGAACATGGCCTAATCTCAAACAGGGTCGCTATAACACGACTCGATGACAGCTGTAAAGAGCGAATGTTGCTATTGGAATAATTCATGTGCGATCAAGTGACAATTTTGGTAAAAAATATCCATCAAACAATGCTAGAGACATATTAAAAAATTCCAAATACATTTAAAACACATGATAAAATGGAAGACATTTTAATAAGTCTCCCGCATTCCTCGTGAGTTCCACAAATACATTTAAATACGGTTCTAGTACGGAGAGTGTTAATCCATTGGGAAGACCTAGACACAGATTAGAGAATAACATTAGAATGAACCTGAAAGAAGTAGGGTGTAATGAGCTGGACTGGATAGAACTAGTTCAAGATAAAGATAGATGGCATACTTTTTAAAGTGTGGCAAGGAACTTTCAAATTCTTAATGCCATGGAAAAAGCAAGAAAAAATATTAACAAGTGGTTAATTTATAATGTTAATACATATACTTCAAGGAAATATTTATCTTTGAGCACCCTATTTTAATACCCATATATATTTATACTAGGGGGTTGGAGACAAGGACGATGGAATTTGGAGGGATTTAAAGGAAATGAGAACATATTTGTTTGGATAGAGTAGAAAAAAATGTAGAATAAACACCCTCAGTACAAACGGACAGGATTCGAATGCCAATCTTCCCGTCATTGGCAATCCAGTGCTTTGGTGGAATGATGGTTTAAACTTTGCGACTAACTATGTAGTCAGATGGAATATAAAAACAGTAGAACTTTTTTAGTTCAAAGTCCAAGGAATATCTAAAAAAGAATTCGAATTAACCATTTTCATGAGTATCTAAGCACTAGTGCATAATAAATCTATAAACTCAAAATATGCTAGTTATAATCGCATACATTTTAGATATGCTGTATAAAACACGCATACACAATAAATATATACATAAAAAGCAAGAAAAATTATAACACAAAATACACAAACTTAAAAAAAAAATTAGAATATGAAAATCACATACGTATATAAGAATTGGTGAAATCGTAGTCAACACATCCCCTGTAATAGGAAACTCGCATTCTGGCTGTGCATAATTCCCACTTTTTCATTTACTAGCATTATGGGCAAATGGGGGGGGGTTTGCAAAAAAAGTTATGAGGTTTGAAATTAGTACAAACTCGAAAAAATTAACAACGTATAGTATTCAAACTATCCAAATATTTCCTTCTCAAAATAGAATGAATTCATCCCCTGGCGCGTGCTTAGCAAAGCAACCTGCACAGGCCCAGGAGCCATTTTTCAATTGGAATATTATTATCCAACACATTTTTCACTGCTCACTTATTTTCTCATTTCTTGCTTTATTCATAGTCATTGTATAGAATTGAAATCATAACCCCATTTGTTAGCTTCAATATGAAGTATTCAGACTAGCTAAAAGTACAGTGGTTCATTGATAGATGACATTACAATAACTTATTCCAATGAAACGTTGATTTGCGCCTGCACCAGGGAACGTTCTGGCAAACCAAGGCGTTGTTCATCGCCCTCACCATGGAATGAGTAAAGTGTAATTTTTTTAAATTGATTTATATATAAATTTCATGGGAAATCATGGTGGGTTTGAGTTATCCAATTTATCAAATTAGCCAAAGCCTACTGTTTGTTTGTTTGTGTGTATATATATAGTTGAATTTTTATTTCAAAGACATTCTCGCCAACACTTCAAGATACATTGTATACCTGATTTCATCCACATTATTAGAACTACATCAGCCATATTACTTGAGAATAAAATCCTCTCCTACTTCTTTAACTTTCTTTTGATCAGTGCCATTTGCATTAAATATTAAGGCTTTTGTAGGAAGCTGCTTAGTCTCCTCAAGCATATGAAAAGCAATAATCTTGCCTTTTCCAAACAAGGCAGAAGTGGTGTCACACCCTGTTATAGCATGTAGGAAGAGGAGCACATTATTAATTCCTCTAATTCCATCACGTTTCTTGCAAATATCATAGAGCATTGTAGAAGATTTATGGCAAAGCATTGAAAGTTTTTATGATTCTGGTAATCCAACGAGTAATATTAACAGGTCAGTATCTTGTCAAATGACAATTGCCATGCTTTGGCTATGACTCTTCGAGACACTGATAGCTTTCTTTATGATTTCAACATCTGCATTCTCAGCCATTAAGAAATATGTTCTTCAATGAGCTTCTGAACAAGCAATCCAAAAAGATTTTTCTTATTCTTTGGATTGGCTAGAAATTTATTTTGATCTTGAGAAAATTGCATTTCAGTAAGTTTCTGCACAATACTATGCAGAAGGTATTCCCCATCTATTACATGTAGCTTATTTCTCAAATTTTGCTGTTCTTCTTATCTTACATTCCATTTCTAAAATATCTTGACTATACCTGGTTCCCTTTATGAACATCTTACTCTTTTCAAACAAAGCCAATGGATAGCTTATACTGGAAATAATACTTGAAGTTTTGTGTTCCTTGGGAGATGCAAATGAATCTGTTGAACAGCTTATCAGGATTTATTGTAAGATACTCGGATCTCACCCTTATACTGCTTGCTACAGTTGCTATCATTTTGACCTTAGTCTTTCTTTTCAGCTTCACATCAGCAAAGCTATTTCCATTAATTTCCTTCATGCAGCAAAGCACCACTTCATATCACAGTTAACACCATCACTTGTCACTGCAAGCCCAGAATACACAGAAAACAACTCATCGTCCTGCCGAAAAGGATGAGAAGTATGAAACCCACTAACAAATTTGTTTACACCGTGGGGATCTCGTTCTTTTCAGCTATATCTGCGTTCTGTGTGCTGCTCATTGAACTTTGTTACACACTCAAAGAACTCCTCAAATGCCTCACTAAGCATTGTCAGTCCCACAGTGTGTAAGGGACAGACAATAAACAAATATACTCGAAGTAATATGAATTATTGATTGTTGTTAAAATGAATAAGAAACTAATATGTGGATTATAGGTTATAGATTTAAAGCTCTAAGTTCTTTTAAACTTATTTTGGAGGTTTTTTCCAAAAAAATCTTTTTCTATCCAAATTTAGATTAATATATACAAGCACAATGAGGAAATAATTGATTTTCTAAAGAAAATTTATTTTTTATGCTTTTATTGCTAATGGAGAGTAACTATTTAACATCCTTATTTGATTTCCCCATTCTATTAGAAGATTTATAAAACAAACCGCAGCATTTTACAATTAATAGTTACCAAGAAAACACTGATAATAGAAAAAAGTACATTTTTGGATTTTGAGAGGGGCGGAGGAGAAAGCAAGAGGAGTAGGGGTGGGGACTTTAGACTAAACACTTGTCTAGATGAGGGTAGTTGATAGGAGAAAAATTAGCTTTATGTTATTTTTTCCCTTTATTTGCATTTTTATGAAACAAGATGCCTGGACTAAAATAAGATACATTTTGTGGCCAATCAACAATTATATTGTTTAACATCTCTAAGCATAACTAAACAATGAAAAAATTGCGTGAAACGACCATTTTAAATCAAACAATGAAAACAAGATAGGAGGGCAAGCAAACCGTAAACAGCAGAAAACTGCAGGCCTCAAAGTTCACAATTAAAAACACAACAAGACATAATTATGAAATTTTCGGGGTACATCTTTCCCCTTCTTTAGCAGAAACGAGTAAAACACCAACTGGACTATGGCAGCATGGTTAGAGGAAGATCATGTTCAATTAAGATTCTGTTGTTGACTGTTTCTTGATTTTGTGTTTTTCGTGCTTGGATTTTTTAGTTGCCTGTTCTAAACTTGTTTCTTGACTTTTGGTACATGGATAGAATGGTATATTCATATTATATTTAATTATTATACTATAAGTTATTATTTATTATTATTGTTTTTATAGAAATGACAAGACTGGTGTGAGTAGAACTGCTAGGAAGAAAAGGAGAGATGGTTATCTAAGGTTGAGACCATGGGGGTGCTTGGATTTGGTTATATTTTATTGAGAGAGTTCCCACCTATAAAGTTGGGAAACAGTGCAACTATTGTGGAGGGCTCATGTTACTCATGAATCCAAATCTACACTATGCAATTGGGCATGAACTTCTACTGGTTTGTCAGGGTTGTTGCGGTTGGTATCAAAACAGTGATCATTCATTTGTTGTCTGAGTGTTCCTGTGGTTAGGACACTATATTCAGCAATGCAGTATTAGTATTAGTATTCTCATAAACAATTGTATACCGCAATCATAATGTCAAACAGAATACGATTACCCCAACACAGAACCTACAACACAGCCAAGCTACAGTGCTATTTCAACTCTACTGACTCATCTGCAGCTTGCACAATTTCCATTTTACCAGAGTTATCAACATAACCTTCACTGCCATCCCACAGAACGCAATACATAGCGGCAGCCCGCAGAATATCTATGCTATGAGCTTGTGAGCCTACATTACCTTCACTGCCCCGATTAAGTGGAGAGCTGGCCCAAATAAGCGGAATAAATTCAAGGTAAATACTTGTTTTGTTTAGTTTTGTCCCAAGTAAATGGCTACCCCAATTAACCGGAATCCACTGTATTTATTTTTAACCAAGGATGATAAAAATATTCTGAATACATTAATATAAAGAGCATAAACAAACAGTTCTGAAATATGCATGATCATACACGAAAAAACAATTATTCAAAAAAGAATTTGAAAGAAGGGAGGCCCTGATGTGGTCCATTTATGTGTAAAAAATTCTTGAAAAGATTGTTGTATTCTCTTGTAGGTCCCTGGTCGAGATTATTATAAGTATTTTCATCTGCAAGTTGTTATTATATTTCTGTGATATATGTGGATTTGTTTAGGATCATCATGATGAATCCTTTGTCAGCAGGGAGGTTAATAATTACTTGAGTGTTTTAAACCTTGACAGGGTCTCTATCTCTTTAGTATTGAAGTTAAGGTATAGAGTCTAACGTGGCTACAAACATCTTCACCACCTAGCCTCCACCACCTACAAAAGTACACACACTTACCCCATTTTACCCGGAGACCCGTGCCGTGTTTTGATCCTCCGCACACATCAGACAAACAGGACTGTTCACTACTCACATTAGACAAGAATGAAGTCACAGAGTGCTATGTAATCCGGCCCACTTTCCTCGAGGGGCGAGCAACGCGCAGGCGCTCTATGTGATCACGTGTGTTACCCTACCCCCCTGTCGCTCTTTCGACGTTTTGTGCAGACGTCAAGGAGAGACTAACGCCATTACTTGTTGAAGGTGACATCATTGGACTTTATATACCTCCCTCCCACATTTTCCCCGCAGGGAAAATTTGAAAATAAGCTTGTACTCAGCATGGAGCTAGCACTCTTTGATGCTATTAGGATATTGGAGCTTACATCATGTAAGTGTACATTATGTTGGATAGGTTTTTTATAATTCATTTATAGGAATACTAAGGAACGACTAACTCTTGCCAAATTATGTAGGGATTCATTATTTTTCGAAATGGTTCGGCATATTCATTTATTTGTATTTTAATAAATTTATTTATCAGATATATATATATATATATATATATATTTGTTTAGTTTTTGGGCATGTGATGGCCTTATGCCTCTTAGTGCTGGTTAGGTTATATTGTTTACAAATTAGATAAAGTAAATCAACTTTTGTGCACTATGTTGCACGGTAGTTTGTATGGCATACAGTTATAGTGTAGTGTGTCTTTATGAATATAAAATTGTTTGGTATTTCTACGCGAGTGGGAAATTAAGTATAGGATTTTGATGTGTTCAAAGTTTATAGTGGAGTAAGATGGCACCATACAAACTGCTAGACAACAAACTGCTCGACAAGCTATAAAAAAATATTTGGAAGGCTGGGTGGGTCAAGTGGCCGA
>CABFVX010005151.1:34539-54426 GCA_902151425.1 Timema shepardi | reverse complement strand
GTGTTGACCCAGTTGGCTGTCCCAGTTAGCTGTCCCAGTTGGCTGTCCCAGTTGGTAAGTGTTGTTACAACGTAAGTTGTTACAAGTCTGTAACAAGATTATTGTCTAATAGCGGGACCAGCGCGCTCTCAATTAGGAGATAAATACAAATATTCTCACGATGGTTTTTGTAATATAATTGAAAAGATGTCTCGGAAAATATTGGTCAAGGAACAATAAAGGATTGTATGAAATTATATAACAGTGAACCACATTAAAATAGCTATAATTTTTATATTTAGATTTATGTTCAAATAATAACTACACATTGAATATCATATTTTATCTATATATACTTGTAGGTACTCATATCCGGTTCATATTTTAATTAATTTATGTTATTCTTTAGCTTGTCATAGAACTTTAAAAATATCGTTATAATCATCTTAATAGTCTATATGATATCTTACAAGCTATAAGGAGTTACTAGTATCTGCTTGGTAAAAATATTTACAACAACTTATAGTAGATATTTAATTTCACTATCTTTTAAATAATTAACTTAGTATTAAAACTTTTTCCTTCGTGGTGTGGCCTTATTTTAAAGTACTGAAATCGCACAGACTTTGTCAAGTGAACTCTGTGATCATCAAGTGGCTCATGATCAAGAACATCTTCCCAAATATTTGCAAGGGCTTTTATAATAAGATACATTCCCGCTTTGGCAGGGCCGGATTTAACCGGAGCCACCACAGAAAGGAGCCTCCACAAATCTCCGACAGAATAAAATCCTATAATTTTCTATTGTAAATGTTTTATTGTTTTGTGTATAACATAATGTTATTCCTACAAGAAGTAATGAGGTATGGACAAATTAATGTGTGTGCAGCTTAAATAAAAATTAAAAATCTTACCGACACTTGAAAGATTTACTAGGAAAGTCCCTTTTGATCATTTACCATTTTGAACGCTAACTTTAAATACATTGGCCTCGCTTTTGGCGTGCTGTAGCGGTTCCTCTCAAAGAGTTTCCACGAACGGCTGACAGCACCGCTACCTCAGCGGTGCCTTTGATGCAATTTTTGTTTTACAATTTGTTGTTGCTCTGACAAATTTAGTCAATAACTCTCGAGAAACGTTGAAATTCAGATGTCTGCTGTGTTCGTGTTGAGTGCCAGTTTGTGTTTGAATGAGGTATTTGTGGAATACTGGGTGGGGAAGTGTCAATTGTGGATAATTATATCAACATAATATAAAAATATGTGATGTGATCCAGGAAAAGCTACCTTAGGAGTTCGGGCAGACTGAGAAGCGAGAGACCGGGCGAGTTAATGAGCCCAGTATCTTAGTGACATTGTCTCTGTCAAAGACACTTGGTGTATATCTGCTACTCTAAAATTCCTACCAAGTTAATGCATGCTTATTTAAAAAAAAGGGAAATATTGTTGTGGTTTTCTCATCACCTCTCCATGCTAACGATGATTTTTATTTGTAAAGGTCACCAGGTCGCCAGGTCGGTTCTTGCTTCTTTTTTATTTATTTTATATTTAATACTACGCATTACTAACCGTTCGGGTTATACAAGCCTTTCTTGCTACTAATGGCTGAATATAATTGGTAATACCAGAAAAATTAAATATGTAAGTGCGCTAATTTTATTAATAGTAGTAAAAGACATTTATCATGCCAAATTGAGAAGTTTTCCTGACACGCACTGGACCAACATAACAACTGCCCAGCACCTGTAAACTAGACTGTACCGGCTTGAACGTTTTTTATGAAGTCTTTATAATTTTATTTTGTTATAGTTAAAATTGTAAAAAATAAAAAAGTGACTTAATTCTTTACCTTTCCTTTATCATGCTATGTACAGTAGCCCCATGACTTATTTGGTGCTGAATGACAACTTACAGCTGACAGCCGACCGCTTTGAAAAGCTACCAGACCAAATCATGTATCCCTACGCCAAACCATATGATCTGCATAGACACGTTTTTAGCAGCTGTCACTTCTGACAGTCAATATTTAGGTATATACCTAAATGTTGACTGTCAGAAGTCAACTGTGAGCTGTCAGTCAGCACCAAAGAAACCATGAGGCTACTGTAGGCTTTCCAACTCTATAAATGCAATTCCGAGAGAACCAAAATACGGGTTCAAGAGAGTGAACAATCTTCTAATGCAGCTTGTACTTTATTTTAACTATCAACTGAAATACAATTAGTATGAATACAAACATTCAAGCTTGACAAAATAAACTTGTGGAATTAAGAACATGAGAGTGGTAGTTATGGCAGACTTGGAGTTCAGCTTTCAAACAATCATGGCCAAGCTTCCCGCTTTGGCCCATAAATACCCATCACGCTGAATATGCGTTCTCTAATAGCATTTGAATCCGATATTTATAACGTGAATGTTACAACAATGTTAAACTCGCTGTCACAATCCATCTCTACAAGTTGTTTAGTGAAGGCTACCCACATCATATCCACTCATTCATTGGCAGTGAAAGTAATCTGAACATCTTTAAGGATAAAGAACTCAACGTACAGTTGCTCGTGGTCCTCAACTTCTAGGTGAAGGGTTTCAGTAAGTTTCTGGAGATTATCACACATACAACAGGTTTTTATTGAAGACAAAACATACACGTCTTCGAACCTAGAGCCCTAAAAACTGTCTGTACCAATTAGCCAAATACGAAAGACAACGTTCCGAAAAGGTTTTTGGTATTTCTTATAAAATCCGAGAGATATCTATCTAACTCGCGAATAGGGATGCCCTGGAGATGGGAGAATAGTCATGATTCCGTAAGATTCCCGCCCAATCCGGGAGGGTTGGCAAGCCCAATGCTATAATATAATTTACATGGGTTTATGGGGGTGGGGGGGCACACTGTATGCCGTCCCGAGGCCCCCTGCGCTTAGGTAGCGGCGTGGTCTAACTCGCAACTCTCACAGTAGGCTAGCTGCCGATGACGGGGAGATTGAGATTCGGATCTCAGTTGGGTGGATTGAGGGTGGTTTATCACATATGCTTTTTCATTGTTCCTTCACGCAAATGTGTGTACGCTTCATTTTTCACGTAGTTTTCCTTATCTATAAAACCCCTAGCATAATTAGTGTATAAGCGTATAAACTGAACGGGTAGCATGATTTGGCGCTAAAAAAATAAAATAAAAAATGGCACTGGGTCTTTCCTTAACTTACTCATAGCTTTCGTTACTCGGAAAGTAGTCTCTGCAGTTTTACAAATCTGTACGACGTCATCGGATGCTATTTTCAAGCAACCCATATTTTTATGGTTCAATAGCATGGATTTTGATGATACAATAGACTTACTTTGAATTGACTCCAAATATTTGTCACAACAACAGTTTTTAATAACTTTTTTTTTGTTATGAAATCATCTATATATACCACAGTATCACAATTATAGGTACAGTAGCACCATGACTTCTTTGGTGCTGACTGACAGCTTTGAAAAGTTACCAGACCAAATTATGTATCCCTAAGCCGAACCATATGCTCTGCAAAAACATGTGTTTAGCAGCTGTCACTTCTGACTGTCAAAATTTAAGTATATACCTAAATGTTGACTGTTATAAGTCAGCTGTGAGTTGTCAGTAAGCACCTAAGAAGCCACGGGGCTACTTTAGAAAGCTTCAACAGATCACAACTGACAGGATCATCTGGATGAACAATGCTCTACTGGATCAGGGTTGGAAGAATACGGGTTATTAAAAAAAAGGTTGAGTTACATTGTTTAATTGGATTTTGAGTGGTTTAATTAAATATATTATGTATGCTATCTGATTCAATAAATCATTTTAATATATTAATTATTTGTGATCCAGTGTAACAGATTCATTTTAATTTTAATAAAGTACCTGAAAAGGAGTAATAAGAGATATAACAAAGGAAAACAATAATGCAACAATACTGTATAAGCTGTACACTGTATAAGGGTTTTTTAAATGAGTTCTTTTTAATAAAACACAGGTGGGGTTGTTTGGGGCCTGGATAAAATTATAACAACCCTTTCCTGGTTGTGTGAAGGAATGTTACCATTTAATTTATTACTGTAACGATTGATTTCGAAAAAAAAGGATCTTCATTAGAACGAATTTTGGCTGGTCAATGGAGATACTGGTTTGATCTAACGCCAAATGGTTGCCTGTAGTTGGAGAACATAATATTTCGTAGTGAATTATTAGTCGTTTGTACCTGTATACAGGAACTGGAACATTGTTCACATATCTTTCGGAACATTCTCCATAGCTCCATTGTACTTTTCCCACTGTCAGCCGAGCTCTGCCCAATATCACGTGGTCCGGCCTCATACCGTGCCGGCTTCAGCGAGGGTGATGTCACTAACTCTACCCAACTATACAAGATGGATGGCCTAAATGTATCTACATTCAAACTGGCCCCATATTAAACTAACTCATATTAATACAAAGGATTGATAGCTTAAAGTGAATGATCTTGAATTTGATCTTTACAAAATATATTTATACATATATATATATTACATTAATAAATATATAATATACATTATTAAATATATATATTTAATAAAGTATACCTATTTGGAATGTGAGGTATAAACTTCTCCTTAAGAGTGAACCCTACAAGTACTGAGCTAGCTCTGTTTATTCTTGTGCGAAAAAAAGAAGAAGTAAAGCTATAGGCCGTACACTACAGCAGCTGTATTAAGAACATAACCAATATTATATACCAAGCGGTTTTTAAATATTAATGATAATTAATTGTAATAAAATTATTATTTATATTATAGAATAAATTATCTCATATTAAATAATTTAATCTATGAAAGAAAACAATGTAATTTTTATATTTTACAAATCATGAGCTAGCAGTAGTGGATCTGTCTTGCCATTACTGGGATTTATTCAGGGTTAAAGCAATGTAATTTTATTTTTTTATCTATGAAATTCATTGAACACGAGATATAAACGTGAACAAACGTAATCAATCTTACCTACAACTTACAGATTAATTAACCCATAGCAACCTACTAGACACTCAAACCAACCTTCTGGATTCTGGTAAATAGTTTAAACCATTTCACCATTTGTAGAACAAGTGCCAACTTGTTTTTCCTGAATCTGGAGTAACATTTGTTATGCTTCCTAATTTGGTTTCATTTTAGTGTGAGGCTTAAATTGATTAACTGAGAGTGATTTTTCGCAAGTAAGAGTTTATGAAGGCATACTAATAAATAAAAACACCAATTCTGTAATATCTATCATATTTAATATGGAAAACTCAAAAATACACATTACAAATAATAATTTGCAGTATTTATTTATTATAAATGTTTCTTTAAAATTCAACAAATAAACAATTATCTACAAATGAACAATACATTCTATATAATATAAACACAATTTTATCTCATTTTCTTAAAACTTAAATATTCATAAATAATAACTCCATTGATCACGTTCTCAATATTATAAGATTACAAATAAGTTCCTCAATTTACAACACTCGCCTCAAAGACTGTTAGTTGGTCCTGGAAATACAGCAATTCTTCCTCATCATCAAGTAATATTTTGGTTTGACTCTAGAAACAGGCCCTTCCAAACCTGAGATATTAGAGAGATTGCAAACCTGCGATAGATTTGAATGAGTTGTAAAAAAAATCATACTTTTTATCAAACTTTCAATACCTTGATTTGAAATAACAAATTTATATAATCAATAAAGTCTTTAAATATTACATAAAAATTTCATTGAACTATAAATAAAAAGGCCGAATCACAAAATTTATAAAAAACTTTTAACAATAATTATTTTGATCAATACTTGAGCCTCTTTGAAGATGCTTAAAATTAATTTATCTGTTACTTTGCCATAGGCCTACTTATAAAATTTTAAATAACAAAGAAGCGAAATCACAGATGAAGCACTCTTCTATATACCAACATTTTGTATAGAAATAATTGTTTGTATATAAATATAGTCCACGTGTCTTTATTACTCTTTAGCCTTTACTATAGATATACTTACATTTTATATATCATTAATGTGGGCAATTGACCCTATTTATCCTCTCAATTTTAAATATTGACTTACATTTTATCAAATATTTAAATATATTTGTTTTTTAAAATAACTTAGTTACATGACTATCCATGTTAATAGTTATTAGAGTGGAAAACTAATCGAATTGATTTTTAGAATCAATTATGATTATATACGGATAGATAGATAGATAATACTCTGCTGTTATTATAATAATGCTATATTTTCAGGACCAAAATATAATAATTAAATTAGTTCTGTACTAATTAAATAAATTCTACAAACATACATTTTGTCACGATATTAAAACAACTCAATATTGAATCTTACATCATACATTGAAGTAGTCCTTTTGATAGATTCGTGCATACGCCGGTCAATTTTAAGAAAACGTCACACCAGAATTTTCCTTTATTTCCCATTTTTTATGGGTTAATAGACTGCATACTTTTGATGTAATTTTCTGGCATGTTAAGTTAAATTGAAATTTCAGTAAGACAATTTAATAGATTACAAATTATCTCTTGAAATGTTCAACATATTTATACAACTTTAATTTAATGACTTCGGTGTTTTCTTAGTTATCTATTCTTGGTTTACAATATTTTTACTTAAAACACATTTGATAAAAAAAAAATTACATTGTGTGTACAGAGTTTTACTTATTGAGTATCAATAAAATAATTAATGAACAAGATTGTGCAGCAGACATTGGTTTAGGCCTTTAAAAGTTTAATCAACCCGGCATAAAATAATGCTGACTAAACTATTAGATTAATAGGCTAGTAATAATTGTTTGAGTTGTTAAATGATTGATGGTAGTTATTTTATTTGAAACATTAAATTAGTAATGTTTATCAATAAATGTTTGGAAAGACTAATATTTAATGGCAAGATACTGAAACCTGAAATTATATTATAAGAAATTAAAAATGTCAGTTGAAAATTGTGAAAAATCTAAGGCTATAAATTATTGACAATGTAGGAGGAACCTAAATTTAAACTAAAGTAATTTTGTAATACATTATAAAAATGGATTTATCAGAATATAATATTAAAACAATTGCACTAATGTTGATTCAATGATCTTGTGTGCACTATTTTATTAAGCACTAAATAGTTCGGGAAATCCATCGCAAATTCTCATGATTCAAATACGTGTGGATTTATACTTATTTGCAAGCTATAAAAATTAAACGCATTGTACGCATTGTATACATGTTGTATGTGTATGTAGGTGTGTGTGTGTGTATGTATGTATGTATGTATGTATATATGTATGTATGTATATATGTATGTAAGTATGTATGTATGTAAGTATATATGTATGTATGTATGTATGTATGTATGTATGTATGTATGTATGTATGTATGTAAGTATGTATGTAAGTATATATGTATGTATGTATGTATGTATGTATGTATGTATGTATGTATGTATGTATGTATGTATGTATGTATGTACATGCATATTCATCCAGAGGATCTTTAGTACTTCTCAATGAGCTCAAACCCGGAAATCTGATGAAATAGTAGAGGGACCATACTTGAAAGCTGATAAGAATTAAAATCATAAATAATAAAACAATGTTTAATTAATAGCTTTAATTCTTCGAAATGTCAATTGCACTTCAAAAGCAAGGATAAACTAGAATAGAAATTCTAATATCAAATCTAAAGATAAATTATTGCATATAATAATATTGACCTGTTTAGAGAGTATTCTTTTGTTTCGTAGTTATATTAATAAAAATATAGGTGTTTCTTTGGCAAATAAAAATTAGACATCTAACATTCATCATTCTTATTTAAGATATACATAATAATGCAGGCCTATTTTGAAAATGGAAGAGTGTGAGGGGATACATTAACAGAAATAAGCTGTTTTAGTGAACATTTCATATCCTCTCAGACATATCTTAGCCTTCATTGATGTAACTGGTCCATCGGACAAGCCTAAGAGGCTCAGAGAAACTTTCTTTGATATCTTTACAGAGGGCTTTGTCCAGATACGCGATAATAATACTCCCTGAGATTTTGATTGTGGAAATATAGCTCTCAGAGATGTATTGCACAAAACATACCGATCCTTGCCATTAGGAGCTGTGAGAGCTCTTTGGAAGTGGCGAGGGGGTGGGGGGTAGGGATAAGCAATTTAGATGAGATCCAGAGTTCTGCAAGGATAAAATTTCAGACCCTAGATACATCTTGAGGCTATTTGAAGAAGATTTATTTTTCACGTTTAGTATTTTTTTTTTAAGTTTTTCTTACTATTTTGTATAGTAGTCATGTAGTAGTATCTTGGGCGGAGAAGAAACTACACTAACATTTTTTCGGTCAAAAATGTAAAGGTAAAAAGGTAGGCCGAGTGTACTAATCGCACGTTATTTCCGTGGAGGTTTGGTCCATGACTCGTTGAGATGAGATGATGGTGATAGTGAATACGAGGCTGTGGAACTGGTGACAAATCTTAAACCTGACGTAATCATAACCAACCAAACCCAAATGACCGCTGGGATAATTCCCCTTTCAGTAAAATTACCCATGATACGAGCCGGGACCCCTAGCTTCGTGGCCAGATGCACTGGCCACTAGACAGCTTGCTACCGTCCAATGTGTCATTCGCTAAAAATAATGATTACATACTATAATGTAACCTAGGCCTAGTAATTAAACATCGACCTTACATTCTGGATTTCTTTCAAATTAAAAATATTATCA
The DNA here is from genome assembly GCA_902151425.1 of Timema shepardi. Taxonomy (NCBI): domain Eukaryota; kingdom Metazoa; phylum Arthropoda; class Insecta; order Phasmatodea; family Timematidae; genus Timema; species Timema shepardi. Next base: position 45,677 of record CABFVX010005151.1, on the reverse strand, counting down.
AAGGTTAAGACTCAAACAAGCTGATTTTTTATAATAAAATTTATTTTTTAAACACATTCAAACAGTGCTGATAAGACCTGCATTTTAAAGTTTTATCATTCCTTCACTTCCCCAGGTTTTTAATATAAAAGAATATGTATTTTCACAGTATTTCATAATAAACGCTATTAATAAAAAAAATTGTAATTGCCTTCCTAAAGGTGATCAAGAAATTACATTTATTGGGATAAAACTAATGGTTTACACTTGGTAATAATCTCTATTTAATATTTCACAGATTATTGTAAAAACATTTGATAGTGACTTTTATGATTTTTCATAATTTTCTTTGACCTTCAAATTAGCTGACTTTTACAAGGTTGTCCTGTTTCCCGTGTACACCCCGTTCGCTAAGAAAGGTAACAGTCTTACCTTTGAAGACTATACTATGTCCCATGGGCCTAGGAAGAATGTTCTTAAAGGTTATGACATGACACATGACTTCTGAGAAATAAGTTAAACAATAATGGACGGAAAATGGACAGTAACTTCCTTTATTGGATAATGCAGTTGTGTGATGGAAAGGGAAACAAAATACAGCTTGAAAGAAAAGATAATAGAGGGGCTAGAGGAAGTATTAACACACGGCATATTATTTCAGTAAACATTTGGAAATAGAGGGAGCCCAGCTGAATTTCTAGTGGCCATTCTATGTTCAAGACATTATTAAGTTACACAACCAATTGATGAGGTATTTAATATTTTATACAGGGAGGACCATTGTTCAATTAATGTGAGCAAAGTCGACAGTAGAATTTTCAAACAGTTTAATGCCCTCAGAAATACCGTCACACAAGTTAAATTTAAAAATAGGCAGTATAATAATTCCCCTTGGGTACTTAAATACTATACTGAGCTTATGTAATGGAACTACAGTAGCTCCATTGCTTCTTTGGTTCTGACTGACAGTTCACAGCTGACTTCTGACAGCTTTGAAAAGTTACCAGACCAAATTATGTATCCCTACACCGAACCATATGATATTCAAAAACATGTGTTTAGCTGCTGTCACGTCTGACAGTCAAAATTTAGGTATATACCTAAATGTTTACTGTCAGAAGTCAGCTGTGAGCTGTCAGTCAGTACCAAACAAGCCACAGGGCTACTGTTTCGGTGGCCAAGTGGTCTAACACGCTACTCTCGTGTTGGACTAGACCACTGAAGACAGGGAGGTTGGGGTTCAATACTAGACGGGTGCATCGAGGGCCTTTTCTTAAATGGTTTTCCACTTTGCCTCAACGCAAATACAGGTGCACTTACTCTCAGTTAAACTTTCCTAATCCCTAAATCCTTTGTTTAGTTAGTATATAAGCGTATAGCTCGAGCGGTTAGTAGGACGTGGTGCTAACATAAAACAGTGGTAAAATTGAACAAAGTCTATCATCGATTAAACAATTTTAACGAGTTTGTCTCAAGGAAATAAATGTTTCCTACCTAAAATAAATTTGACACCTATAGACCCTGGCATCTCCTTCATTTTGAGATGGAGGTAGTTCCCAGTCAAACTGGTACTGCCGGTTGCTATTAACCAGTTACAAGGTCAAACCTCCAGCCAATTATTGTGAATATGAGTATTTTAATCTCTTCATATTTATCAACCCCGTCTTTACTCCTCCCTTAGTGTGATTAAACTATTTTATTAATGACGGGTGGTAAGACATGTTTTAACAATAAAATTATGCCTAAAATATATTGTAAATATAATTTTGTATGCATACAATTTAAAAATTTGAACCATACGTGTTAAACTAAAATAACGAATTATTTATCGAAAATTAAAACCGAAAGGTGACTACTTTTGTTGAAGCCACATCTTACTTTCCATTTGGTTTAATGATAATGTACTAAAGTTTAAGGATGAGGAAGTTTGATGTTAAGGGAAGGGTACCTGAATTTAAGGATATATAGAAGATATTTCGGCCCCATAAGTGGCAAAATAATAATTAAAATAAATTAGAGGTTTAAATAAGTAGACTTTTAATATAATACAATTGGTATGACTAGTAATTAATACTTAGCAAACAAATCCTGTTTTTCACGTAGTTCTGAGAAAACTTTCACTTAAAATATTTTTGCTTAGAATTCTGCCTTAAGTTTCTTCCAAAGTTCTAAGACCATAGTAGTAAAGGAGATAACAAGCTAGTTCCTCTCAAAGTTTGCTTCTCCGTGTCATTAGAATAATACCGTACCACTAAACTACTTGTGGAAGTCGGAAGATATGATAACGCACGAGAACTTTCCAAACAAACCAATCCTTTCCCGCTTAATTCTCGCAGCCCCATTAACAAGGGGCGTCGCTGTTCGGGTTAAACCATTCTGCCACTTCCGGGCGCCAAAAAGGAGGGCAACAAAGAGTAATGATTATCTCGAACAAAGTTTAGAAGTCTGCGAGGGTGAGGGGAAGAAGTGACGTCATCTTGGAATTAGATTGAGCCATTTTAATGGCAGGTAGTACTTTACAAATCTGTCTGTCTGTCTCGAGTGTACCAAGGTTAGTTTTTACTCAACTATTTTACAATCTACCTCCAAGAAAATGTTGGCGCCTTTCATATAATATATACTTTGTAATACCTCGCAACAGATCACTTAAGTTGCCATCCCCCTCCTCCCACCTTCTCAAAATTAAAAATTAAATACACCACCGTTTTGCACCTATTTTGCATATGTTTTTCAACCAAATATTACATTTCGCACCCTAACCACAAATACGGCACGAATATTTATGTTTGGGGGGGAGGGGTCAAGCTAAATGTAGCCAACCTACTATCAAAATGTTGGATTATTCAATGCCATCTTAAAATTCCTGTTTTGCACCCAAGTATGGCGTTTTGCAACTGAATAGTTTTGCAAGAAAAAAATATTTAAAAGAGAAAAAAGCGAGGGGGGGCAAGTTAAGCGTAGCCCCCCCCCCCACCCACTAATTGAGTTTTTTAAATGCCAAAATAAACGTCCTGTTTTGCACCGTTTTGCACCCAAATATGGCGTTTTTCTCCCTGATAGATTAGCGAGAAAAAAATATTTAAGATACAAAAAAATCAAGTCGTTGGATCCTCCCTCCAGCCCCCACACTCTCACATTAAAAATGTAAATATGTCATCGTTTTATACATATTTAGTACAGTTTTGCACCCTAATAGGTTATCAAGAAAAATAAATAAATTTAAAGTTAAAAAATGTTGGTGGACAAGTTAGGTGTAAACTACCAAATTTAGAATTTTTTTTTTTTGTAAACTCCACTTAAGATTTCCTCGGAAAACAATCATTTTCTAAGTACAATAAAAACATTTTTCACAAAAAAATCAAACAAAATTTACCAAACAATCATTTTAATATTTCAAATTTTCAAATTTTTTTTTGGTAAACTACACTCAAATTATTTAAATTTGTTAAAAATAAATTTATATTCTTATTTATCATGGTAAACAATTAACAGACACCCATTTAAATAACATATTAAATTATTTTTTGAAAGATTTCGAATTTTCTAAAATTTATCTTATGTAAACTAGCCTTAAATTAATATATTTTATAAAAATCAACATACGTTACTTTTAAATCGTGTAAAATAGTCCTCAATTGTCAAAATTGTTTAATCTATTTAAAAAAAACTCACTTCAGTGGCAGAATTGTCCAAGACCTCAATTTCCTATAAGAATGGCTTGCTGGAGATGTTAAGATCGATGTTCGAATACCCGTCGTGTCTACCGAGGTTATTTTTCCTTCGGGGATTTTACATTCTCCTTCCACGCAAGTGCATGTAGACTACCTCTAAAACGCTTCCTTCCTCTTCCTTTCCCCATTAGAGTAATTATAATAGATGCGTATAAGCTGAAGAGGCAGTAAAACATTTGATTAAATGTTTTTACTTATTTGAATTAAAATTTTTCAAATATTAGTAATCAGCATTATTATTAAATAAATTGTTTAAGAAATACAAATAGTTATGAAATTATTTTTATGGTAAATAACTTGCCAGATACCCATTTTTAGTCCAATCGTTAAAGGTATTTTCAAAACATATAAAATTCTATAAGAAATCAGTCTTGGGTAAAATACCCTTTAATGAATTTTTCCCTAAAAAAAAGTTTTCATTTCTTTTTGTTATGTTGAAGACTCCCCAGATTTACATATTTAACCAAACCACTAGAGCCATCTTCGAAAATATTTTGACTTTTCAGAAATGATTCTTCATTAAACTGCACTAAAATTAATTTTTATTCATGTGAGCATCGTTATTTGTCAGATCAAACACTAGCTAGATGTACAATTTAAAAAAAATTAATAGAGCCTTCTCTAAATATTTGTAATTTTCAAAATTCACTCTTAAATAAAATACCGTTAATATAAGGATTGTTGTCAAAATCAATACAAACTCCCAAAGTAAAGTGTTTGAATTTTGAACAAAATCATTCAAACAGTTTATTATCTATTTTCAGATACAGACAGAATTGTAAAATCCACTTTTTTCTAATTAAGGAGAAAATAAAACGTAAAGCTTCATCATAATCTCGAAGTTGAAAATGTTCATGATTACAATAGAACTATTTTATCTATACATGAAAAAATAAAAATTATATAAAAAATAGTTAAACTATATTTAAAGCATAACTTCTAGCTTGTGAATAGTTATTTATTAATAGTCAAAATTTAAATATAAAATACATTTCTTATTTGAATTCTACACAAGATTCAAATTAATTTTTCTAAAATATATTAAACAATCTCAACTTTTCAAATTTGGATTAAAATATTTTGGGGAAAATATTTTACATATATTAAGCTCTATAGCTAAGACCATTTCAAGTTAAATAATAAAAAAAATATTTAGCGCAAAAGTTTGACTATTAACTGGACCTAAGAACTATATTTTTCACTATTTAAGAATATTATGAAAAAAAATTACTACTTAATGAGCCATGGTCCGGGATATAAAGTGCCTCGTTATTTTATAATTAGTAATTTCCATTAATGAGAAAAATTGTGTCGTAAATTCTAAATGTCAATTAAAATAAGTTTGACATGCACAATCTTATTGTATATATTAATCAAATTTTTATAATGATATATTAATATAGGAAAATGGTAGCGTTCAACTAATAAATATTCCCATGCACACCCTTCCAGCTCGAACACATTCCATAAAAGAAGCTCAACTAGGGTAGTTATGTTCTTACACTGACCACGTGGGCAAGATAACCATCGGGACCGACAGTTGCTCAGCAAGTATTTATAAGATAGCGATAAGAAACGTTTTCAGAACTACTTAATTTTGAAGTGAGTGAATATTGAGAAAAGAAGGGAATACTAGTCTATTAATATTTCACATAGTAAACCATGTCAGAAAAAGTCACCAGCCTAGTCCATATTAAATAAAAACGTCATCAACAAGGTAATAATTTTCAAATTTGGTGACATTAAAACTCAAATATAAGACACATGTATATCAGAGTAAAAGGGTATCAAAAGTAAACTAAAAGAAACTAGTGTGTGAAACTGTTTCCAAACAAGACATTAAAACAATATATTTATTTCTACTTTAAAGTAAATTAATTAATAAGGTGTAAAACATTGCGCGATAAACAGTTTGAATCTAAAAATATTTATAAACTATGGAATTCCGTGAACATATTATGACCCTATAACTTTGTGTTATAGTTAATTATCTTTCTGGCTAGACTATAAATATTCAAAACTTCATGTTTGAGTGAAAACTATACAATAATATTATAAAAGAGAAAACCACAACTATTTTGGGGAAGCAAGGCATGCGCTGAGCTTGGCCCATTAATTAATTATGATATTATTTTGTATTAATTTTTTTCTTAAAAAACTATTAAGGTGCAACGTGGTACAAATAAAAACTTTTAAAACGGCATTAAAAGAACAACATTTTAATATTGGGGGCTACTCTTTAAACTTGCCCCCACACCCCCAATTAACTTGCCCCACACCCCCCAAAAAAAACAATCGTACAGCCTCTGGGGATGGTTTGTAAGACTTAGTACTTGGGTGCAAAAAGGTCCTGGATAGGTGGAAAACGATAACATATTTACATTCTTAATATGAGGTGAGAGCTGGAGGGATAATGTGAGAGCTGGAGGGATAGTGTGAGAGCTGGAGGGATAGTGTGAGAGTCTGGAGGGATAGTGTGAGAGCTGGAGGGATAGTGTGAGAACTGGAGGGATAATGTGAGAGCTGGAGGGATAGTGTGAGAACTGGAGGGATAGTGTGGGAGCTGGAGGGATAATGTGAGAGCTGGAGGGATAGTGTGAGAACTGGAGGTATAGTGTGAGAGCTGGAGGGATAGTGTGAGAACTGGAGTAATATTGTGAGAACTGGAGTAATATTGTGAGAGCTGGAGGGATAGTGTGAGAGCTGGAGGGATAGTGTGAGAGCTGGAGGGATAGTGTGAGAGCTGGAGTATTAGTGTGAGAGCTGGAGTAATAGTGTGAGAACTGGAGGGATAGTGTGGGAGCTGGAGGGATAGTGTGAGAGCTGGAGGGATAGTGTGAGAGCTGGAGTAATAGTGTGAGGGCTGGAGGGATAGTGTGAGAGCTGGAGGGATAATGCGGGAGCTGGAGGGATAATGTGACAGCTGGAGGGATACTGTGAGAGCTGGAGGGATAGTGTGGGAGCTGGAGGGATAATGCGGGAGCTGGAGGGATAATGTGAGAGCTGGAGGGATACTGTGAGAATCTGGAGGGATAGTGTGAGAGCTGGAGGGATAGTGTGAGAACTGGAGGGATAATGTGAGAGCTGGAGGGATAGTGTGAGAACTGGAGTAATAGTGTGAGAACTGGAGTAATAGTGTAAGAACTGGAGTAATATTGTGAGAGCTGGAGTAATAGTGTGAGAGCTGGAGGGATAGTGTGAGAGCTGGAGGGATAGTGTGAGCTGGAGGGATAGTGTGAGAGCTGGAGGGATAGTGTGAAAGCTGGAGGGATAGTGTGAGAGCTGGAGGGATAGTGTGAAAGCAACTGGTAGAATATCAGATTTATTAACTGATTCCTCAAAGATTAAGAAAATACTTGTTGCTACTTCCGGAACTCATGCAGGGGGGAGGGCCTTGAGGGGAAGTAAAAGGGGTAAATCAGACTAATTGTTCCAACATTTTTGGTTTTAACTTCCATCATATTTATGATAGAAAGGCCTACAATATATCAAATTAAGGACAGTTAATTTATCTACAATAGTTGTATATAATAAAATGTCCATAAACATGAAATTGACATAAAATATCCAGAAATATCTAAATATAATTTACTTTTTACGATGTTTCTGTTATTTACGATTGTAGTAAATTTATTTAAAATTTAAGATGTCTTATTAGCAATAAGGGCTATAGAGTATTAGTTTTCCTTCCTTTTTATTTTAAATATAATAGGACTTTTTATATAAAAATTGAGGATCGTGTTGCCAAAAATGGATATGCTGCAGCTGTGATTTTAAAAATGTTTCTCATCATTCACCTGATGCCAAGTGTTTTTATTTTGTTTAGGGTCATTGAATGATTTGATTTGAAAGCGTAATCCCAAAAAGATGACTCACTTTAACTATGAAAGAAGTTTTGCCCTCCAAAACTCCCAAATTGTACATTGACACCAATATATGTATGATTTGTAATATTGCCTAAAAAGAAGGTCTTGTTAAAATCCTGGTATTCATGAATGTGTACTACAAAAAATTAAAGAGCTGGCCCAACTCCTGGATGACATATGGGTGGTAGCCAACCATCGGCCGCATGGAATAACTTTTCAAAAATTTATTGAAGGAGGAGCATCTTGGCATAGGAGTTGATTCCAAACTGTTACTCACAAAGGAAAACTTTACCGTTTAAAACAAACATATGAGAAACTAAAATATTACATTCAAATGTGATCAACAGAAAGTGATACAGGGATCAAAACGCGACTTACTCGTTCTAAGTGTGTGCCTTTCAGTAAAGAAGAATGTTTCTTTTGTAATTGTGTTCATTCAAGAGTGAATCCTCTTAGAAGACTGTCAGTTTATCTAGTTCAAAATAAAATAAAATTGCATGATGCTATCCACGAAAATGGGAATGAAGCTTTAAACATTAAACTCAACACAGCTATCAATAAGGAGGATGGGCATGCCATTGATGTTAGATACAATTTGCTATGCTGGACCAAAAATGTACGTAATATGCTAAGGCAGGCTACAAACACTATGTGTAAAGTGGGCAATAAATATATATGTCATCCAAACCACTTATGAAAAGATACGGGCAATGAAAAACATGGCTCATCCTACGATATTTCATAAAAATAAATAAAGCAAATACTCATTGACAACATTGGTGATATTGAATTCCACCGACCAGCTCGAAGAAACTAACCGGAAATGGTTTATTTAAAAAAAAGTAGATGTTTCTATCGATGCAATATATCATACGGATGTGAATGTGCGGTGTCTTTATGATGGAGCTCTTTTACTCCGAAAGTGCATAAATTACGCTCAACAATGGATGATAACAGGAAAAATGTAAACGCCTAAATACCTAATTCCAAGTTAATTGTATGCATTCTTTAGATGGCTTGTTAGTGGGAGAGAATAAATAACTTCGTCAGAAAGAAAATCACCCGCTGTAAATAAAGCGGGCACGAATATCTCACAAATTGTTATGGCTATGGCATACAATGAGAGACAAATGCACCGTTCATGTACTGACAATATGCAGTCAATACATGCTAGGCCTCAACAAGTTGGCATAGGAATGGCAATTTATCAAACCACTGGAAACAAAAGTATTATCAATCTGCTTCATGGATTGGGCTTCTCGATCAAGTATAACTGTCTTCTCAGGTCTGAGGCTCAAATCGCAGGGTGTGATATGGGTTATCTCTGCAGGAATAACCTGAAAATATGGTCAAGAGCCGATATATAATTTCGCAGCAGACATTGTTGATTTTATAAAAGATACCTATAATGGAAAAAACATTACACATGTGAAAAGAAGCAGATGACATTACATAAATTCTTCAACTGTGGAAACGTTCTGGAAATTGTGCACTATACCTTCCTGACTGTTCAACTGTTATTAAATATTGTTTTATGCCATACAAACCTATTATAAAAGTCAAAACCTATCCTGACTTAGGCTCAGCTTCTGTAGGCCACCCTTATATTACCGACATGAAGGTATGGTTTATAGGGAATACATCCTACAAAATCAGAGGTGCTTCCCTGCAAGATGGCACACAATGTGTAAGTGAAGACCAGAGCGGAAATTCAAATATTCCAACATGGGCCACCTTCAATTATCATATAACCACAGCTTTGCCAATAACTGCAGTTCATACTACCTCACTGATACCTGCACCACCAACAGAATAGCCAGCATTGTTAACAGTTCTACTCCAATTACCAAATATTAACTATCTGGTAATGAGTCCACAAAAAGCCAGTGCTTTGCCAAGATTTCATGCCTTCACTGGCTGTGTTACCACATAATGTTTTTCAGATAAAGGAAAGTCGGGAGTGTGTTGAAGAGGGAATAGAAAAGTTTGTCTGAATACTTTATATGCCATTATCTACAGCATCGACAGTGCGAGAAGTAAGATGGTATATTAAAAAAAAAAGTGGAACCTGAAAAGATGCAACCAAAGTTGTCTGCTCTAAATTCTCTATACTAAGGGCTATTTTATCAGTGCATAGTTTGGAACCATGATTTTACTGCTCATATAAATATATCATCTCTTGAACCGGGCTATGTTTGGGAAGCTAGTAATTGTAAATATGTCCCAAAAATGACAGACATGCCACCAGTACCTTCAGAAATATTAGAGCTGATAAAATGCTCTTGAAAAACCATCTGCCTCTCCAAATTGTGCTCCTTTTGTCCTAGTTATCTCTCGTGCAACAATATGTGTGTGTGTACAAATGATGAGTCTCAGAAGTGTGAAAACAGTAGCACTCTTTATTCCCATGAAGACGAAGACGGTGATTGTGACGACTTAGAATTATATCACAATATTTACAAATAATATTCTAACTCACAGTAATAATTTTCTATTATTTTTATTGTGTATTTTTTCTATTTACACTGATTAACAAATGCATGAGCAAATTCACAATATTTTCATGAATTACTATAAAAAATATGGTTCAGTAAAGGTTTCAACAATACTTTTTTTACTTTCCAAAACAAAGTTTTTGCATTAGCCCTTAGTTGCTCGTAAGCCTTGAATGTAAAATATTTTTCCTAATGCTTTTGTTTGAAGTTAAACACAGTTATTTTTTAAATTGTAACATTTTTCGAAGCCAATAATGCCATAGGACAAGTTAAGCTATTACATTAATGTGCACATCTGCTGAGGGAATATTAATACAATGATTTCATAGCTGCTGGATAGAGAGCCCCTCTGGGCCCCTTAATGTTTGTGATAGGGAGGCCGTAAATATTTCAAACTAAAGAGAGTTAAACACACTGTTATAGTTGTTACCATTAGTAAATCTAAAAACTTTAATTTGCTTACTACTACCAAAAATATTAGAAAAAAAGTTAAAATATTTATTGTTTACTAATATTTCTGGAGATAATAAGTTAATTACATATCATCAGCCAAATTGTAGATAAATTTATTAGCTTTGATTTTAGTTACTCTGGGCTTTTATATAATAAAACATATGGAAGTTACAATCAATAATGTTGTAACAAGTAACATGGTATTTCCCCTCCCCCTGTATCATACATCCCCCTCCTCCACCCGCATGAGTTTCGGAAGTGGCAATATGTGTTTTTGAACTATTTGGAGTGCCAATTAATAACTAAATATATAACACAATATCGTATCACAAAGTTCACACGGAATACCAGTTGCTCCCCACTAGGAGGTTCCAACGACTTAATTTTTTTGTATCTTAAATTTTTTTCTCACTAAGCTTTTAGGGTGCAAAACGTCATACTTGGGTGCAAAACCGGACGTATTTGGGTATAAAAAACCCAATTAGTGAGTGGGGGGGAGATACGCTTAACTTGGCCCCCCAACCTTTTTCCATTTTAAATATTCTTTCTTGCGAAACTATTCAGGTGCAAAACATGACTTTTAAGGTGGCATAAAAAATGTAACATTTTGATAG